>JAPDSC010105461.1:0-35083 GCA_026290005.1 Latrodectus geometricus | reverse complement strand
TTTTTTAATTTAAGCAAGAGATTTCAAATTTTTCATTAGTTTGAATTTTTATCTTTAATTTGATGTTTCTCAAAGATTTTTAAGAATTTTAAAAAAAAAAAAAAAAAAAAAAAAAAAAAAAAACACTTATTATAAATAACTGTCAAAAGCACAGCCATGCTGGATTTTTTTTTTTTTTTTTTTTTTTATTTTTTTAAATCAAAGTAAAAAATATAAATGGTTAAATTTTTCAAAAGAATAAATAAAATATACTAGTTGAATAACGTTCACTCAAAACAACGTCATTAAACTGATGATAGGAGTAGAAAAATTGCTATAAATAATTAACACTTATAGAAATTTTTTAGAATCAATAGTCATAATTAAAAATAAAATTCAAATATATCAATTACACACAATATAAAGATTGAAAGCTCTTATTATAAAATTTTTGATGACTTTTATTAAAAATGTTATTAAATTATGAACTTTAAAAAATAAAGATAATATTATAATTTGTTTTACAATGAAATAATTTCAATTGAAAAGTATATAGGTATACATAGCTCAAAATTTTAGTAAGTGATTTCATTTTTCTTACATAGAAGTTATGTTAGTATTAGAACATAATTTAATATTTAATAAAGAACAACTCAATTGAGTTGTTTGAACAGTTTGTTCTCAATTGGGAACAAATTATCAATAATTCATTTCTTGATATTTTAAGAACCAGTTTATGTGCACAGATAATAAAAAATAACAAGAAATGTATCTTCCTTTAGTAGAAAATACCTGTCGATTACCAGAATAAGTGCACTTGTTTTTCCCTTCGTCACATTTTGATAAAAGTATGTATTTTTGAACAATCCATTTAAGAAAATGTTTTAAAAATGTATTACAATATTTAAAATTTAGGAAATTCCAACCCCCCTGTTGAAGTCTACATGCAAAAAGAATTATTCAATATCTTTAATTTATACTTAATATTCTCTAATGAAGTTTGTTATTGCTTTAACAATATTGTCAATCTGTTTTAATGTGATAAATAACTCAAAACAACTATTTTTGGAGGATCTTCCACAATTTCCTTGACAAGTCAAATTTCTAATTAGCAACTAGTTCATTAGTGAACAGCTAATGTTCAACCTGAGCAAAATAAATCTAACTCCCAAAACTTCTCATCAAGAGAATTTGCTTGATGAGAAGTTTTGGGAGTTAGATTGATTTGATAAGTGTGTAATTTTAAATCAAGTCAAACATTTATGTTTTATTCAACAAACAATGGGTAATTTTCAATCTACATTCATTCTTCTTTTGAGCAACAAGAAAATGTTGCAATACAGTTGAAATAAATCGATATTGATTACAGGCAAGTAGAACCACCCTGAAAATCTGTTTGAAGAATTGTCTATTGGGAGAAAAGCCAGAAATTCAAAAAATTATTTCTTATTCTCCCAGTTTTTATTTGCTCTTTCTCTTAGATTCCTTTCCCTTGTTAATAACACACTCATTATCCTTCGCCTATATGACCCAGTAGAATAAATTAATCACTTTTTAAATAAATTGATTGTTTATGAAATGTTTAATTGTTTTACAGTAACAGCAGAATCTCTCTCCAAGTCACAGAAGTTCCATTAAAAAATAATAAGTCTCTTTTTTAACAAAATTGTCAAGTTTTATGTGTAACAAAAATGAATAATTACAAGCACACTCATTAAAAGAACACCCATTTTTCACAAATAATTTTCAAAACTCAGCAAATGTTACAAGTATTAAATAATTTATCTTTGAAAACAGATAATAATAATAGTCAATTATAAATCACCCACAACAGGATAATTCATGCATAAATAGTTTGAGGTAGCACCTAGTCAACTAACAAATTTTGAAAAACTGCCTCGTCCTATTATTTTGTATAATATAGTACACTTTAAATTTGACAAAAATTTTAAATTTTTATATTTGCCATAAAATTAATAATTCTCAATTCCATTGCACACTTTATTTCTAATTTCAACTCTTGAATCAAAAAAAAATTTTTTTTGTTTATTACCTTCTACCCAAAAACATTTTTTTAAAATAATAAAATTTCTTTCAGAGTGCAACAAAGAAACAATATTATGGCTAAAATTTAAAAATATTCAGTTACTAGAATCTAAAAATTTGCTCAAATCGAATTAATTCATCATACTGTACACATATATATTTATTTATAAAATATTGTAGGCACAATATAATATTTAAATCCTATATTATGGAATAATTTATTTAAATATTTTTAAGGCATTTTTTAGTTTAAAATTAACCTTTTATTAAGAAAAAACTATTATAATCAATATTTTTACAACAAAAAATTTAATCAAAATTAAAAATAATTACATTGTAAATTAGATATTTCTTAAAACTCAGATGTACACAAATTTGTTTTCATGAAATACATTATCACTCTATAAATACACACTCTAATCATTATCTGTTAACTTATTCTAATATAATAAATTTACAGGTCTATATAAAATCACAAAATATTTCTTTATCAAATAATAAACAAAATTTAATTAATAAACAGTTACAAATGTTTACATTTCTTATGAAACAGCACAAATGAAGAGTATAGTGAAAAGAAAATACAATTCAATTTTCTCTCTCAATTTATTTGGTCAATGTATAAAATTAATTTGAATTAGTTTTGCAAGTGTCAGTTTAATCATACATTTTAAGAAAATTCACAAGTAAATTTAAACCGAGTGAAAAAAAAATAAAGACAAAAAATAGAAAAAAGAAATTTCATTGCATTTTACATAAAACAATACTAATTAGCATACATTTCATAGAAATTTAAAAAATTTTTAGAAATCTTTTTATTAAATAATTCATATTATAATCATTAAATACAATTAGCACGTGTATTGAGTTTAAATAATTGGAATCATTGATTATCATTAATTTCAGGCTGTGAATTTTGCATTTGAAAAGTTTTATGAAAGCTAGAAACTTCTGATTCACAAAGAGAATCAATGGACAGAGGTACAGACACAGACATATGAGGTGAACCCAGCTTGCAAGGTGTGTGCTGAATTTGTTGAAACAGCTGAGTGTTGGAGGCCATTATACGATCATCATATAAAGAAAATCTAGTATTTTTTAGATGATTAGAATTAGTTGAAGAAGGATTCTCTCTATTGGCATCTATATCCATATGTTCTTGCTGACTAATGTTAACATTCTCACTACTGGAAGCTACCTTCACAGGACTGGCCACTAAGTCTGAAACGGTATTATTGCCTATTCCTAAGTTTGCTATAGGTAAAGTATTTGGTCTTTTCATCTTGGGATTAGTATCAGAACAAAGCTGAGGGTGTGTTTGACTTTGAACAAACCCATTTTGATAAGGATACTTTTTGTTATTATTATCAAGTTCATTATTCTCTAAGGAATTAGGGGATACTGTTTGGCTATATACTTGTCTATTGGCTACTGGGCGGACAACAGTTTGTGTCATGCTAAATTCATCACTTGGATCTACCACATACACTTCTGTGTCCATACTTTGTGTTTTGGTGAGATTTGTTGCACCAAACGGTTTTGGAACTGTATTGCTCACATTAGGCAATTTAGGTACTATGACTGTAGGAGGATCTAAAGTCTTTGGAACAGTTGGAATATCTACCATTTTTGGCAGTGTAGCATTTGATTCAGTATTTTTGGGAAATTTAAATAAATTTTTGAAACCTTTCATAATTCCTTTCTCTGATTTTCCTCCATTTTTAGACCTAGTGTCTTTAGCACATCCTTGTCCATTTGCCATTATAATTGAATGTCCATTCCCAGGGACATTAGGTTGCTTTGGCATATTGCTTACGATATGTACAGCATTTTGTACATATGGAATAGGATTAACAGCTCGTGTTGAGTGACTTAGCACATCATTTGGAACTAAAGCATTGCTTTCTGATGCTTCACCTGTCTGAAGTGTATTGAACAAGTCTGTTTCAAAGTTAAAGCTATTAGAAGAGTTATTACGGGTACTAAATTTGTCAGTTCTTTCTACCAAAGAATTGCCACTAATTGTGATGTCTTCCACTGGCTCCATTATCAAGTTTCGTTCCATAATAGGATTCTTTCCCTGATATGGTTGTAATGGTACTGTTACTTTTAACCCAGAAGTAACATTGTTATTTGTGGTAAGATTTTTCAAATTGTTTGCATTACTGCTTGAGTTACTTGGGCAAGATCTTGGCGTTAACTCAGTAGGTGACATTGTGATACTAGTTTCAGCAGTGTTCTCAGAGATACTGAAGTCACCACTGTAACGACTGTCAACACCCCATGTGTTAGGGCTCAAAGTTTCTGGGTTATTTCGCATCACTGGCATTTCAAAAGTGGAGCCTCTATACCAACCATTGTTGCTAGTCTGAATTAAATTAGTAGTTGTCCGAGTTTCAAATGAAGTAGGATTCACAGTAGGACTAACTCCCTGTATAGTTGAACCAGCTGTAAAACAAGAATGAATTATAATTAAAAATATGCATAATTCGAAAACTAATAAAAAAATTGAAGGAAAATGATTAGTTATTAGAGCTTTATTAATAATACTAAAATAAGGTTCAGAAGCATTTATCACACTACATTTAAAAATTATAGACTACCAAGAAAATGCTATCAGAAAAATTTTTTAATTTGCAAATATTTTAATTATAATGAACAGAAAATTATCTCAAATTAAAAGTGATATTTACTTTTCACAGATTGGATAAAAAAAATTTTTGCTATAAAAAAAATATTTTATATCTTAAATTGTAACACAGAAATTTTTTTAATTGGAACTAACAGTTCTTTAGGTTATTTAAATATTTTAACAAAAATAATTTATTAAAACTGTAAAATTATTCAATGCTTATAGTTATTCAAATAATAATTATTTAATATTTTTGTCATAAATCATATTTTATACATGATTTAAGACAAGAATATTCATGCAATTCGCATTTAACAGAATTTTTAATGTATGAAAACTAATTCAATAATTTTACTGTAACAAATTATTAAGATACAATAAAAACATAAATTTTCAAAGAGATATTTTAAAAAAATTTGAAACTGTTTTAAAATTTTGAATTCAACTAGATAATTATGATTTACTGCTCTATAATAAATTTTTGTATACAAGAACACATAGATTAAAACATAGAGCTTCAAATGATCAAATTAACATCCCAAATCGAGATGAAAATCAAATCCCGAGCTGCTGGACAGGAGAAAACAACATTGACTATAGCTAAGCAATGTACAGATTTATCAAACATTTAGTTAAAATTGACACCAAAAACTACTTTTTAAGCAATATTTGACATACCATAAGCAGTACATTGAAACTTTAGTTCCTACAAACTAATTTTGAAATTTAAAAAGTGCTAAAGTGTCTTACTCCAATGGAGCCAGAGTCATAATTTGTTATCAAAATTTAAGACACAAATTTTGTCAATACTAATATGCATGAAATGTATAATTAAGTATATCGGCCAACATTGTCAAAAATTCACAAACCTTTCAATCCAGCTAAACTTTCATCCATGTTGCATTACTCTGACCCATTACAAAGAGTAGAATACTTACAGCATCCCAGTAAAACAGAATTATTAAATACATTATGAATGTTACATTGTTTACATTCATAATACATTTGTGCAAAAAATATTTTTCATTTTTGCTTTGGAAATACTTCACCCTATCATCAAACTATAAATTTCAAATTTTAGTTCCCTATAAACAATTCATAAGGCACCATTTTAGTGATTTCTTACAAATATTTGTTCTAGAAGTTATTTTCAGGATCTACATAGTTTTTTTAGCTATATATTGCCTTAGAATTTCCTGCATTACTTTAAAAGAGCCAAAAGGTATACTTAGCTTCCATTTCACATGAAATGTTATTCAGTATTACTTTCCTTTTGCAATTATCTATAGGTGCAAAGATTTTATATACTAAAAGAGCAAAACTTGTAATAGAAAAAGTGCTATCATTTTATATTATACAAAAATTAAAAGTCATCAAGGAATCAACTGGAATCTTAGATCACTAAGACATAAATAATAAATAAATAAATGTAATAATATTTATGAAGCAATATATGAATTACAAAATTTAACAGTTATAATGAAGTACAGAATGTGAAGGTAATCTTCAGAATATTATGCAAGATCAATTTTCTGGAGATTTATACCAAAAGTTCATTAAACAGAACAAGAATTTGTTTAATTTGATAATACAATGGCATTGTTATCCTGAAAATTTTTCTTGTTTTGTTATAGTGTATTCCTAAATTTCTGAAAACAGTATCCAGATTTTTGAACATAGCATTTTCCAAACAATTAGTTCAAATTATTGACAGGAACACAATACCAACAGCTTGAGTGCCTGCATTAATAAGATTTGTGTGTAACCAACTAAAAAAACATTAAATTCTTAATAACTGAAACTATCACTCAATTTGATCAAGAAACATTTTTCTATTATACAGAATTCTACCTATCATATTTATAATCCCAACAGAAACATTGAAAATAATGGCAAGTTTTGTCATGGAACTATATTCATTGTGGTAAACTTAAATATATAAAAAATATTTTTTAAAAAGAAAGTAATATTTAAACCTCTAAATGTGTTAGCTTATGCTGATATTGAAAAAATATCTTTTTGCATTTAATAAAATAATTTCAAACAATTTTATGTCATGAGCTAGCAAGATAATATAAATTAAAAATAAGTAATCACAGAATTGGTCAATATACTTATAACTTAGAACTAAATTCATACCTTTATAACGATCCCATAAAACAGGCAATTCACTTAGTCTTTCTTCCACGCACAGAGCTGTCAACCTAGCTTCAGCATCTTGATCCCAACAGTCTTCAATTGTTTCTTTTAGGGCTCTAATAGCCTATGAAACAAATTATGCAATTACAACATTTTCTACTCTTTTGAGAATTTCTAATCGATATAAAAAAATTGATTTTAAAAATATACATTCATTACTTTCCAAGTAATAATTAACTGTACCTAATAATTTAAATTTTGTATTTTTTATTTTCCTGAATTAGTTATGGTGTGATAGTTCTATTCAAATGATATAAAATAATTATAAAATTAATTAATAAATGATTTTTATTTTATCATTAAAGTGAATTAGTTCTTAAAATGTAGAACAAAAAATGACAGAATGAACTTTAAAAAATGTATTCAGATTCCTGTTAACAATTTTATACGATTAGATAAAGCACACAAAGCAATACAATGAAAAAAGCATAAAGTTTAATATATTTTGTAATAAATTTAAAAAATTGAAACACTTTATACTGAATCTCAATTTTATAAGTAAAGATCATAAATTACAGAATACTTTCAAAAATTTAATTCCAGTTTACTTCTTAAAATTATAATTTATAGAAAAATTGTAGACAAATTAATAAATTCCAAATCAATATTGTAGAAATAAAATATAACTCTATTGTTATATTGTTCACTTCTTTTTTGAAGATAAAGTATGTCATTGTAAGTAAAACTAATTATTTATATTAATAATGAAAAACAATATTTTTCATTATCAAACAAGTTTTTTTAATTACTTTAGAGATTAAATATGATACATTTCAAGCGATTTAATAATTCAATTTTATGATTTTTTGTGAATTTTATAAGAAAATGTGACATTTAAAATTCTTAATTATTTCATTAAAACAATTTTTGCCAAAAAATATTAACTACTCCAAAAAATATACAAATTGTGTAAAGTGTATATTATTTTATTGGAAATTAAAGATTTTTCTAATTACTAGATAAGAGCTATTTCAATATCATATGCAAAAATTAGATTAAATATAATATGCTCTATCATTAAAAGAAATTTCAATAAATATTAGTTTTTCTCCCCAGGATGAAACAAAAATATATATTATCATTTATTAAATTAGTAAATTGGAAAACATTAAAACTAAGTAGAAGTATTTTTTCCCACTTTATTTTTAATAACTAAATTAATTTTTTTACAAAGTAGCTAAATTTCCTTGATAAATATTTTCTATTTTAAATATGTCAACTTAATAATCATAACTTTGTACTAAAACACTATTTCTAGTTTCATTAATAAATTATTTTAAGTAACAAGATACATGTTTCAATTACATGTTTGAACAAGATATTTATTTATATAATTTAATAAGTACTGATAAAATTGGGGTTAATTGTCCTATGGGTTTTTTCCTTCCTCCCCTCCTCCCCTCCCCTCATGAAGGCTATGTAAACAAGAGGCTACAATTTAAAGTAATTAGAACCACTGCAAACACCCAATATAAGATGGAATTGATCATAAAACATTTCAAAATTCCCAATATTTTATATTATCACTTATGAAAGTATTTTGATTTTAGTAAATACATAAACACTTAGCTAAAATGGACATAATTTCAAAAAAATGATACTGATTCTTTTGCAATCCTTAAATTTTTCACACCAAAAATAGAATCAATGATTGTAACTTAAAGTAAAATTCAATTCATTAGATCTTAAATAATATGTAAATATTATAATTTGCACCATTTCATTAATTATTTATTTCTAAACGTATAATTAGTAACAAACCGGATTAGTATCCTTCCAAATATCTGGGAAGAGAGGACGAGCTTTCAACTTCACTACAAGATGTTGTAACTGCTCCATTGTTGGATGAGTACCTATTTCAGCTACAAATGGTGCCTTATATTCTGGAACATCAACACCTGTATTTTCAGAAATATAGAGATGTATAAATAAATATATCAAATACCATTTAAGTTATATTTTTCTTGATTATATTACTGAATATATAAAAATATTACACTTAAAACTCATTTAATAACTTCAATGTATTTATAATTTGACCTTCAATGTCCCCCTTTTCCTTGCCCATTAGTGCAATGTTATAAATTGCGAATATTATGATTAAAATGCATACTAATCTAAGAATAAAATTTGAGATTTCATAGTAACATGCTTTTACTTACATAATTCATGACAATAATACTTTAATGGTAGGCAGTTATGAATATATTAAGAGGTAAATTTCAAATTCTCTAAGAATAATATCGGATTTTTTTCTAATAATAAAAATTATATAATGCAGGTTCAAAAAATTTAAAACCAATGACAAACAAAACAATTTAATCTATTAGAATGAAATTCCCCTGGAGAAGCACAATTATTACTGTGAGGAAGACTAAGCTCATAAAAAATTTATCTGTGTGTGGAGAAACACTGACTAAATATATACTTTCCGAGTGTTTCCCATAGAAGATTTACAGAATCAAAAGATCATGATAATCAGTTCATTTTCAAAATACTTGTTCCACTATTCAAAAACTCATCAATAAAAGGATTTTAGCAATTTTCAGGAAAGCCGTTTTCTAAAGACTGACAAAAATAGAAAAGGTCAAAAAATTCATCACAATAATTATTTCAGTTAAAAAACCACAATGAAATATGAAGTGTATTCATATACCTGAGGTAATTCTTACCCAAATCATTATATAAAGATATTCTCCAGTTTTTTTTTTTTTTTTTTTTTTTTTTTTTTAATAAATATTACATTAATCAATCTCATCATTTTTCCTTGACAATGTTTAGAATAAATTGTAAATCATCAGTATTATGAAATCCAATAAACTTGGTTCCAAAAATTTCTGAGATAATAACAAAAAAACAAAAATTACTTATTAGGCATACAAACAATATTCACATAGCTGTTAGTTCACAATAATCTGCCTATTGAAACTGCTAAATAAAAAAATGAGGAATGAAATTCCAAGCAGCACATACTCTAATGTAATTTAAAGTCTATTACTACATTTTGCTATGTGCACTTATTTTGAAAATTATTTCACAAACGGTAGATCTAGAATTATTGACAATAAAAGCTTCAACACTTTCATTTTCCAAGAAAGATACATATTGATTGTGAGCAAAAAATGTAAGATCCTAAATCCTTTATTTATAAGCCTGTGAACCATGATTTAGGAATCATTATTTTAAACAGTTAAAAGTAATCCTGTTAGCCTTGAACAAAAATTTTTGATGTTACTTTGCTATCAGTAAAAAACGTCAACAATAAAGGTAAAAATATGATCAAATTATTATAAAGGTTGCTTTATACTATTTATATTTAAAAAGTGAAGCTTTATAAGTATAACTATTACAACACACAATTTGCTAATAATTACTCTCAAGATCAAGTTTATTCAAATTTTAGAGATATAAGTTAAGCAAAATTTCTAAAAAACTTTAAACTCAAAATATTTATTTATGAGCTTAATTTTCTTGAGAAATTCATTTCTTGCAAAAAGTTTGAAATGATTTTTGCACTGCATTCAAATCAATTTAACACACATTACTTGATCTATTACTAAGAGCATTATCAAAAATTTTAATGAAGAGTGTGTTATACTGTAATACACTGCACATTACACTTTAAAATCTTTCAGGATTTATTTTTCAATGATTAAAAGCTTTTTCTTTTTTCATATAAATGATATTTTATTAAAATACCATTTATATGAAAAAAAAACAGTTTGCTGAAATAGATATGTCAGACTGTCATTTATCAATAGCTTGTTACTAACTATCCACATTCATTTTGATAATTAAAACAGCAAAAATATATTTTAAATACTTTGTATTATTATTTTGAGCAAACTATTCTCTTATGAATATGCAGCAAAAGTGTTATATTTAACCAATCCTTTCAAATTAGAATATAAAGCTATATAAAAGTTTAATGTATATGTATTATGCAATATTCTTAAATTATCATATTTTTAAACAAGTCAATCATGTAAAACAGTTAAAAGGAATGTAACTAAAAACAAAAGATTTAATTTTTGTTGTACTTCAATATAACTAGTAAAAAATAGCATATTTTTGACTAATTGCCATTATTATAAAAAATGTTTTCATTAAGCATTACAATAAAATTCACAACAAACATTAAATAAAATCTATAATAGCTTTTTTTTGTAAGTATTCTCTTTTATATTTGTCTCATGCTACATACTTTGATATTTTCTTTTATGCAAGTTTTTTACAGTGAAATATTATTTATTGATATTATTTAACACTGTTACTTCATAGCTATGATCAACAGACACAAAAGTATTGGATTTAGGTTCAATAAAATAAATCCTTTAATCTAAAATCATTTTTAATATAAGGCTACAATTACATTGATATTCAGTTCCGTTTTCAAAGGAAACAAACGCATGAAACAGCCACACATTTAAAGAACCACATATTTTTATGATATTAATTTAAAATGCTATTTTTAATTTTCTCATCTACTATTCCAACAAAATATTTCCAAATGAAATATATATTATAATAAGGTTATTTTCAATTCATGGTACAAGAAGAAATTTGTGAGCAGATAGCATGTTTGTTAAGTTACTCATGTCAATTAGAAACAGTCTTACCTTGGAAAAGATCTGTACATCGGGTAGCTAATTCCCAAAGTATAAGACCTAAAGAATAAACATCTATCTGTTTAAGAGATGATTCACAATCTCTTAAATTCACAGCACCTTCTAAGACTTCAGGAGCCATATATCGTACAGTGCCAACCTAAACAAAATAAAAATATGAATAACACAACTATGAAAATTATTCATTTATCTTTCAAAACAATAATAAATTGAATGAGGTTTAAAAGTACTTTTCTTTGTGAACTGACAAATTACTATTTTTAAAACTACATTGCATAAGATTAAATTTTGGCAAGTAAGTGATCACGCGAGATAAAATAACAAAAAAATTGTCACAATTTAAATAAGTGAACATAATGATGCTTTCACATTTTCAAATGTCTAACAAATACATAAATACAGCATGCCTAATTTATTGCTAAGTTATGTTTAAATACAGTATATATTATTTTATTAACATCTGCATTAATTTCCATAATATAGTTATTTAAATTAACTAAAAACTCTAGAAATTAGGACTGCTTAACTGAAATTTGTAGCTATTTGTGAAACAAACAATCAGAGATTTGCAGAAGGAAGACAATAAACTGATGCACTAAAATTCAGTTATTAAAAAATATAGATTTATGATAAGAAAACTCCTGTTTTGAAAATGAGAATAAATAATTGGAACATAGATAATTTTCTGATTTGGAAATATTGTTATGGAAATTAGGATAAATAATTGAACATTAAATGCAGAATACTGCACCTGAAATAATTAATTTGCAAAACAAAAAAAAAAAAAAAAAAACTTGAAATACATATAAATATGAAGTCACAATTTAATATTTACACATTATCTGTTATAAAACATTAATTTAATCTAAGTTTACATAATTTTAAAATTACTTTTATATGTACTATGTAAAAAGAAAAACTTTTTACATATATTTACTGTAAACTATCATTAACTACTGTTTGGTATAATTTAAATTTTCTTTCCAGATATCTTATGTACAGCAAGAAATACTTGAAACTATCTACAGAATATACATAGTAAAAGTACAAAATCTTTCACTTCTTTCACATATTTTCTAGAAATGAATGTGGCTTACATATAATATTGGTAATAATAGTCAAATCGACAATATATTTGCATTTATTTGACTAAATTTTATTTTTTTAAAAATCCGCCCAACAAACTTCTATTTCTTAAATTTTAAATACTTTAAGAATACATTTTAAGTAATCAAAACTCAAGAGCCAAAAAAATATGAGTAATATCAAAAGTGTGATGCCTGTGAAATAAAATATGACAATTAATAAACAAAAACTAAAATTTTCATAGACTTCACTTCAAAATTGACCTAGTTAACTTTTTAAAAAAATGTTAACTGTTAATGAAATAATTTGTTCTTAATTTTTGGTACTAAATTCTTTATTAATAAATTTAATTTCTGTGTACCATTATTAAGTGAAATTCATAGCAATAGAAATGGCAAAACCACACAGCAGCAATAGAAGAAAAAACTCGAAAATTGAAGCTAGTAATTATAAAAAAATAATTAAATAGCTAATATAAAGGTTACAATAGAAATATGATGTATGCAACATTTTCTCTTATAAGCTAACCTTAAATATTTTAATATAATCAAGTATTTCTCTTCAAAAAGTAGTATAAAAATCTTAAAAGCATTCTAAATAATAATACTGCATAATAACTATACCTATAATTAATGAATTGGAAAGATTTAAAAAAAAATTTTTTCTTAAAAAACATTATAGCATTTATAACAAAAATGGGAGCACACATGGTAAAAATAGTTCTCACAAATAATTTAAATATGTGTGACAACTTTTATTCAACAATTTAGTATAAATAGAAGCATTTAGTAGTGGGAAGAAAAAAGCAATTTTTACTCATAAGTATATTCAGGAAAAATATTATATAATATTATATAAAATCTTCAAGTTCAGTTTTGTATTATTTTAAGCACAATAATTTTAAACAAATTTTTCAAATAGTACATCATTTCTATTACTAAGTTTATGACTGATCTCCTTTAACTAATTTATTGCAATGTTTATTTTAAATTTTTTTTTATCCACTTTATTTCTTTTTTGAATTTTAATTAAATATTTTAAAAGTTTCCTTTAAAAAAACACCAAAAAAAATTATTTCATGTTACTCTAAATTTAAAATGAAATAAAGTAGAAATTGAGAAGCAAAATATATAAAAGTTTATAAAAATAAAAACTAATTTATTACGTTCTTTAATATAGAGATTCTCTAATTACTTATAATTAAAAACTTTCAAATAATAATATATTAAGAAATAAATTTGCTACTAAGACAAATTTAATAAAATTATCTCTATTTTCTTAAAAATATTTCCAAATTAATCAATGTTTTTATTAGCATTTCAAATTTAAAAATTTAATGGGTGACTCCAATCACAATTTACACGATATATTCCTATCTTGATATATATAAATATATATATATACATTATATAGAATGTATGTATTTATATCAAATGCTCATATATGAAAAATGTAGGCTGCTCACAGAAATCTAAATATTTCCCAGTTGCTTTTTGAATATCAAAATACATGCACAAAATATAAAAGGTACTAATGTAAAATTAAAATACTTTGTTTCATTTGTGTCTTATTTTTACTATAAAATAAAACAAAGTTTTTTATAAATTTATTACCCAGAAAGTGAGTATTGAAAATAATCAATAAAAAAGTAGCATCTCATGATTAATAATAAATGTTAGTAAATTTTGTGCGCCTACTATTTGTTTAGATATGATATTGTACACAGTAGATCAATGTTAGACCAATAAGTTATTCAAAGAAAAATTATGTTAATAAGCTACATTTGGTATGACCAAACATATATTCTTAAGGAAGTATGGAGTCGAATTTGACTACAACCACACAAATAAATTAGTATGTGTTGCATTGCAAGACCTTCAAAAAGACTGACAATTATTTGACAAATATATTAACATATTAAATGAGTACAAAAATGTTTTGCGTTACAAAATAAGTTTTATTAAAAAAATTAAACGCTAATTTATAACTTACAACAAAGTTTATTATTCTATACCAATGCAACATATAGCAACAAATGTTAGCAAAATATATACAAAATAAAAAATATAAATATTTCTTATTAAATATTTCCATATTCTTGACAATACTTACATCCATGAGTGATGTTGATTCAGCGACTTGCTCTTCACCATTTAAGTAATATTTAGAACCTGATATACAAATAGCAAAACCAAAATCACACAACATACAATTACCATCTGCTTTTATGAGGATATTTCTTGAGGTTAAATCACGATGAGCAATACACATTTTCACTTTATCTAAAAAGGTGAAAAGTTAAATGTCAGTGACAGTCAAATTAAGGAAAAATATTTGAAGTTACATGCTTTGTTGTTTATCCTAAATTTGATGCTTAATTTAATGGTTGTTTAATAAGATATAGCAAAATATACTTTTTATTTTAAAAAGCAATTAATCTACAATGTTAGCTATAGATAAATAGTGAATATTAATTATATGTATTGTCCCAAAAAACATATCCGATAATAGAGATTTTTAATTTCATTTGAAATTTTAAATTGATAAGTCATTAATTTTTCTAAATGTTTCCATATTAAAAACATAAAATTATTAATATGGAAACATTTAGAAAATTTAATAATTATACAAATACAATACCTATGAGAAGCTGATTCGTTAAAATTTAATAGTTAAAATTAACATACAGTTTAAAAAGTTTTCTCTGAAATGAAATATTATAACTATATTACAAGCCATTTAAAATAGCTTATATTTATAAGGATTTTAATAATTTTATTAAACTTGTAAATTATGAATCAATATTAATAGTTTACACATGCAAAAAAATTTTTAATTAATATGTTAAAGCATTCTGTATATTGAAGGTGAAAGTAAATAAATGCAATATGAATATCTGACTTAAAAATTTTAAAATCTAAGTTTTATCAATCTCTTGTACCAATGCATAACAGTAGCAGTAATATTTTTATTTGGGAATGAAAATACTGCTATAGTTGTTACTAATAATATACATTACAATAAACCTGAACCAACCTGGCATTAGTACTAAAATCATTTTTTATGACAGGGAAAAAATGTTGGTATTCATTTCAACCAATAAATTAATGTATAAAACAATGAGAAAAAGTTAAGAACAGAAAAATTTTGAAAATTGTTAATTACAAAAAATAAGAAACATATTACTTAGAGATACAAATACAAAGAAAATAAATATTTCTTATTATTTTAAAAAAAAAAAAAAAAAAAAAAAAAAAAAAAAAAAAAATGTACATATGATAAACGATTTTTTTTTTAAATAAAATATTTAGATATAACTACTCAATATTTTTTTCATTTAACTACTTAGCGATTTTTTTTATCTCCCTTAGAAATTGTAAAATAATATGTACATGAATGAATTTTAGTTAAAATATATTTTTAAATTTGCATTTCAATTGCAGAGTCATGCTCTAGATTTAAACACACAATATGGACACATCAATTTTTATAACCAATTAATAACTACCTTTAAATATTCAAGTTTCTATATGAGTATTCAAATCAATTCATTATTTAGTAAATTTGACATTTAAAAAATTTTCCCAATATATTTGATATATCTCAAAACAAAAATCAAAGGCAAAATTATTTCAATCTAAGAGAAAGTTATCAAGTCAAATATTGAACTTAACAGTCAATCTGAATTTTTTACATTAAGTATTATAAATGACATTTTAGAAATTATAAGGTCACACATTGTCATAAAAAGTATTTTTTATTTTGCTATCATTTTCTAACTTCCTTCTTGAAAATGTCAATCTTACAGGCTACAGATATAAGTTTTGCTGAATACATGTCAATCAACAATAATTGAATAACTCACTTATATAAGTAAAATATTTTAAATTATCATTTGTTATGAAATATTTTAAAACACAGTTATAAAAATTTAAAATTTTATAGATTTTTAAAGTAAAATTTTTCAAATGAAAAATTTATTATTAAAATTTTAAGACAGAAATCCATCTTAAAGATAGAATAGTATCTTTAAACAGTGATGTATAAACCAAACTCATGTAATATAGACAGGATCTTTTAAGTTTCCAGCCCTTTTTTACATGAATGAAAATTATACAGATTTAATAAAAAAAGATCAGATTGGAAAATATTGTGCAGATAAATAAAATGGCTCATCATACAAAACAATGCAAAATGGACTTTGAAAAATTTGAATCAAACGAAAATGTTTGATATTTTGAAATTAAAAATTATAGGGAGATTAATTAAATTAATGAAAATTAGCTTTGTGCCTACTTGAACCAATATAATTTAAAATTTGCGTTTTGTATCAAATTCATATAGAGTACATTGATAAACACAATTTGAAGCAGTTGACAAGTAAAGCAATGAGAATTATTAAAATTAGCCAATCAAAAACTTTCTTTGAATAAATAAGATATCACTAAAAATATAAAAAGATTATAAATATTATTAAATATTCTTAATTTATAATACAGTGAAATGAATAGTTTACCATCTTTTCTAATCTCCATGTGTAAATGAGCAAGACCTTGGGTAATAGTTTGAGCCATTTTACAAAACCAAGTCCAATCTAAAGTGTTATTGGTTAAATATTCTTGTAAGCACCCATTAGGAGCATATGAAAGAACCAATAAATATTCAGGTCTCTCATCTGGGCCAGTACGCTCTTCAGCCCCTGTTTAAAAAAATTTGTAAATAAAATAATTTCATGCACATAATTTCAATAGTACATGAGAAAATTTCAACAAAAAATAAAATTGAAATTATTTATTGTTTAAAGAAGTCTATCTATCATCACTTATTAAATAAATATCATGTGTTACTCTCTTAAAAATAAACATGACATCATTCATTTAAAGGAGGTCTTACCTAGACACTACAAGCTTTTCAAAAAAATTTCTTTTTCTTGCTATATAAAAATGGAAAACTACAATAATTCCTATTTGAATTATTTCATTAAAAAGGTTTTTTTTTATTTTGACGGCATAATAATATTAATAGAACTTAGAAACTATAGCATTATACAAATGTTAGTTCATCATTAGAAATTCTAATACAAATTGCAGTTATTTAAATAAGTAGTATTAAATAATTGTAAAGAGAATTGAAAAAAGCTTTAATAGTATTTTAATGTAAGTTCATCATTTATTTTAAAATTATAAAAATTTAAAGATAAACAAAAAATTTTAACATTTAAATGAATAATTAATAGCATAGAAAAGTTTTAGTTGTTGTTGCTGTTTCTAATGACCTTGGCAACGCCAAGCCCACCCGTTAGAAACTAAGCAAATAAAATCAGAGAGAGAGAGTCTTCCATTTTTTTTTAATAGAGCACCCTCATATGAAGGTGGAAGCACAACTTTTGGCTCATAGATGGCAGCACCATCTGAATCTTCCAATTTAGAAATTGAAACCAGTGGAAGACCCAAAACCTGGCTCTAACCACCCCCAGAGGTATTAATTTGTAAAGGGAAAATGGAGGACATTGCGACCCGACATATTTTACGTGCCTCAGTCGCCATCAGTGAACACTACAGATTTTTGGCTAAGTCTAGATTCAAACTCACTACCTTTTGGTAATGAGAACGACACCCTAGCCAACCAGGCCATCGCAGCCAAAAAGTTTTAGTACGATTTGTAATTTTGTTAATGTCTAATATTTCATTTTAATAAATTTTAACTATCCACACTTATAAAGTTTCATTTCTGTAAATAAAATAACATTTACATTAAAACTTAATCCAAATTCTGTAACCGATTACTAAAAAAATATGAATTTTTCTAACAAATTACACGAAACACGTCTAAAAAAATTAAATAATTTCAATCACAATGAATTCACATATCTCTGATCAAATTTAAATTGATTATGTAACAGAAATTATAAAATTGAAAAAAAAGATACAAATATATTTAAAATGTATAAAAATCTTCTAACTCAATTTTATAAACAGTTTTAAAAAAAGTAGCTTTTTATCTAAATATTAGCTTACATTTCCCATAAAAAATTGATACAACTTTTGGTTGAGGAGATTATATATTTTTATTTTGATTTCATTTGAATTACTCAAAAAATCAAGAAAATAATAAAAAAAAGTAAGACTCACTTACTTAAAAGTGGAATGACTTGAAAACTTAAAATAAATAAATTACTAGAAGAAAATTGTTTAATTCTCCCTTTTTTGTATCTGTCTTTTACTTCTAATAATTTAAAAAAAATAAAATAATTGTAAAGAAACTTTTAACATGTAAATTGCCTAATATTTATTTCAATTAAATTAAAAAAGATAAAAAAATATGCAAGCATATACATATTATAAATTGAAACCCATCATTGTATATATAAATAGTGATTTAATTTCTGTTATCAATTCTAACAGTAACAATTTTTCAGGCTTTATACTTTAATTGTTGTAATTAAGTATAATTTAAATTTCACATAGAAATGCTATTTTTAATAACAAAACCATTGTAAAAGATTTATAAATATAATAACAGTGACATGGAGAAAAAACTAATTAATTAGTACATGAGTGCTGTAAGTTTTCTTTCATGAAGTAAATACATACAATAAAAAATTTCATAATCTTATAAGAAAAAATACAAGGTTTTGAATTCATGAATAGTTTTAACAATAATATGTGTAATATATTTTTATACATTTTAAAAAAGCATACCAATGAGTTTGGGAAGGCACGGATGATCCATGAAAGGAAGACAATAGATATATCTCTCATTTAAATAATTTTGGCGGTGCTGTGAAGAAAATATTTTCACGGCAACAGATTGGTTATAAAGAGTGCCTCGGAAAACATGGCCATAGCGACCTCTCCCTATACTTTCTGCTATTTTCAAGCTGTCTAAGTTGAAAGTGGGAGATGGTGGTAAAGGTGGCTCCATCAAGCAGACTGAATCTGGACTAGGTTTCTGTGATGATGAACACATACGGTATGCAAAACATATAGAAAGCATGAGTACAACAGCTAATGAACACATGATGGTTACAGCAATTATCACAGTCTGTGTATCATATGAGGCATGCTCCACAGGTCTCGAAGCTGAAACTGCAATACAAAATTATCAGCATATATTTATAAAATGAAGTAAATAAGATTATACATTACATACATATAATTATAATTTAATACATTTCCTTGAAAGTAAAATTTATTTTCAATAGAAAATAGCAAAAATTTACAATAATTAAAACACTTAATGTCACAAAAATAAAACTAATTTTAAGGAGTAAGGGGAAAACCACTATGCAGGTAAAAAATTGTATAAGAAACTAAATGTTTCAACATATAAGTTAAATATTGGATAAATTAAGACTTGTATCCAGAATGTAAGGAAGGAGAGTGAGATTGCTACAATTTAAAATACATCATTAATATTTCTATCACTTGCACGTACATATTCAATCATGTATAAATTAATTTATAAAGAATCCTTGCTTCATTTATGTTGTATTATAGTAAGTAAATGTTAGTATCTTTTCATGTTTTTAACATTTTCATAATTCAAATATTAAATTTAACAATTTTTTAATATTTCTTAACTAGATAACTATTTATGATTGGTTTCTGATTTTTATTTTTTCATAAATACATGTTATTTGATCAAAAGTAAAAATAATTTAACTTCAAACTAGCACACTCAATAAACAAAATGCCCAGAAAAAATCTCGAACATAAATTGTAAATACAAAACATTAATAATCTAAAATCTATCAAATAAATTAGAACAATGATTCCTCATATTGGTAGAAAAGCGTTTTTCAGAGTGAAAAGTCACAGGTTCAATCACAGTTGCTTTTGAACAGGAGGTGGATGCCGTATTTCAACTTATATATCAAACAAAATGAATGCTTGGGAGTTTTCTTTCCTGGTGATTAACACTGATGAAAAGATCTATTGGAAGACAATTGTAGTGGATATTAAAATGACATACAACACAGCCTTAGGGCATTAAGTTTACTTACAACTTAATGGCCTACGGCTTATAATGTGGAAATACATTGAAAGCAACGAATCAAGATACTGAAATGGCAATTGAAACACTAATAAAGATAAAAAAATTTTAGTAACTTTAAATTGAGTTCCTTAATATTTAGAGGGGGAGGGGACAAATTTTAAAGTTAACAAATTTTCTTCAAATGTACAATTAAACTTTAACTTTTACTTATTCATAATTCATTTAATTTTTTTATTCATAATTTATTTAATTTTTACTTATTCATAATATATCATTTATTATAAAGATATTTCACTCAGATACTCATACAAATCAGGAATTTATAAAACTTAAGAAATCCTTTTTACAACTTTGAAAGTTGATTTACTGTGCATTTTTAATGTCAGAAAATCAAAACCATCCTGCAATAAATCAAACTGTAACAAAATGTAACAATTTTGAAGGAAAGAATGTCAAAAATATAGTTGGTTAATTGGGTTTTTTTTTTTTTTTTTTTTTTTTTTTTTGGAGCAAGGTCCAAAAAGGACAAGTTGCACCATGTCAAGAATCTAGGAAAATAAATAACATAACAGAAAATTAAGATTTTTATAACTGAGTTTTTTATAACTAAAAATTTCTCTTTGAAAAAATGCATTTTAAATATACAGAAATATTTTTGTTAAACTAGGAATAAGAAAGACACAATATCTGCATTTATTAAGATGGAGTTTGAATGGGTATTTTAAAAAGTAATGATTATAAAAAAATATAAGTACTTCACAACTTATACAAGAAAATAAATTCCTAGTATTTTAAATTTGTTCATGAAACATAAAAATAAATGGTGTAATATAAGAAAGAAGTTTCTTCATATTTTAATATCTTTTGGTTCTGATATTTCAACTTTTCAATTGTTCAATATTTCTCCTGAATTTTCTTCATAAGACTTAGGTTGGTTGGTTGGGTTTTATGGCACAAGATTCAATAAGGACAAGCTGTGCCATCATAAGACTCAGAAATCTCATGAAGAAAGATTAGAACATGCACAAGATCAATGAAGAAAGTTTGCCGCCAAAAATAAAAAAATATTAATAGTTACAAAACATAAGAGCTTAAAGTGAAGTCAAGCAACTTTAAAAACACGAAATCCAATTATATAAACAATGATAATAGCCCATTTTTAATATCAATTTTAAAATACAGATGCATAGAATTAAATATCTTAGATAAAAAGAAATTTTGTAAGGAGGAAAAAATCAAAACAGCATCAATCAATAAAATTAAAATTCAAGAAATTGTTGACTACAATGAAACCTAAAATGCTAATGTAAATGACTGAATAAGTTTTCATGATTTATGAGTTCAAAATGAAAAATATCTCAACTTTTAATTTCATTCAAACAAGATTAAACAACACTAACTTGCTTGATCCTCTGCAGAAAACACACCTTCGGAAACATTTACATTGCACATGTTGCCAGCACAACAGCAAAACTGGGTAGTTGTATTATTTACAGGTTTACGGCGCTTGCTGGAAACACAGTGATCTGCACTGCAGTCAAATTCAGTTGCACTCCAACAACCTAAGAAAAGTTTTAGCATTCAAAAATGCATAGTTATTTTAGGACAAATTTTATAAATAATTCTAATAAAACCAATTCATGTTGAAAGAAAGTTAACAACATAAAACACATACTTCATATTTTTGTTTCAATAATTCCAAGAATAAAATTTTAAAAAATTTAAGGATTTCTTCAATAATAAAAAAACTTAGAGTTAATTTCCCAAATGTGTGTATTATAATATTATTTATACAAAATATTTATTTTATTTAAAAAAAAAATGTTCTCTAGTTCCTGGTAAGTTATGCTCATTTTCAATTCCCATGACAAACAAATGTCTATTATAATATTTTGCCATATCATTAAACTTCTATAATGGCAATAAAAAACAATTTATTAAGACAATTTTAACAATTTTTTAATTTTTTTATTGGAACATCCGCTAAATAATTAGAATTTTATTTTTAAAATATTCTCCTATAGAGTAATTTTAAAACGATCATAGAAAAAGTTTAAGGAAATGTAATAAGATTTAAGTAATATATTTTAATGAAATTCTCACTGCTCTTAAATACTTAATCAAATTGAGTTTTCCAAAAATTCACAAATTAAATATTTCATTAAGTTAAATAATATTGTTTGAATCAATATAATACTAGAATGCTATGCACTGTTCTTTGTCATTTTCCAATGGCTTAAATTAAAAATTATCAAATATTTTAATTATTTTAATTAAGATCTGACTAAATTTAATTAATTTATTTTTTTGTTTTTTTTATTATTGAAGATTGATGAAAATGTATTTATTATTAATTCACTACTATTTAAATTTTCAAAACATTGATTTTAATAATAACTGTTACATTTTCTTTCACAGATTTTCAAATTATAAATGGATTATAACATGTTATTACCAAAATATAGTCTAGTAACAAAATATTAGAATTATATTAGAAAAAATATATAAATTTAATTCACCAACTTGTGAACTGATTTTATTAATAAATTCAATTATTCCACCATTCTTTTTTCTATCATTAATGAAATGAAATAATATACACAAATATAATAACTCAGTCATTGGTCATTTTTTTCCTCCAGTTTCATTATGATAAAATTAAACTTTGAATTAACCAACTTAGAAATTCATTTTATTGGCAGTTGCCAAAAAGTTTTAATTTTTAATACAATCCTAGAAATTTGCCTAGTATTTTTAATAAGCTTTTACTGTTAAATTAGAGTCAAATCAAAAGAAATAAAATATTTAAATTTAAAATTTAACGAACAACATTTTATAACATTCTCTATCCAACTCTAATCTAATTAAAAATATTTAAATAATGACAATAAAAACCTTATTAAATGCATTACCTTGTGCAACAATAACAGTAGCATTTTTGCTGGTTGCATCGTCCATCCAAAGAGCATAACAAAACTTTGTTGACAGGCATTTTTCTGTAGTATTTCCATCGAGTAGTTCACCCCTAACAAAAGGTTCTGTATCATCATCGTATGCAGATTTATCGACCACAGAAATCTTAACCATAGATTTATTATTAGAATAGGCACAAAATGTTTCCTGGCCAGTAGCATAACCTGAAAATTAAAAAGAAAGAAAATCTTGAATCTGTAATGAAATCGTTAAGAAATTGTTATTTTGGATAATTTATTACAACACTGAATACCATAGATGTATATATATAAAAAAAATAATTAAAATAAGTTGAATTTAACAAACTGAACAATTTGATCATATTATTTCATATAACAAACACTGCAAGAGTTCAACTGATAAAGAAATACAGAATTATAGTTTAACTTTGCAACATTAAATAATTATCGAAAAAACTTATACAATAATGAATAAGTCTTAGAGTTATAAAAAGAAAATATTTTGAAGCATATCCATATAATTGAGACATTTCTGTAATTCTGTATATGTTTAATCTCTGATGTTAAATTTAACATTGAAATGAAATAAGAGATTAAAGCATAAAAAAAGAACTGCATAAATATAACTTTAAATAAGAGTTTAGTGAAACACATTTATCATTAAATTTTTAACATGATGTTTGGTTGGTTTTGATGTATCAATTTTAATGATTTTAAATGAGGTTTATATTGTCCATTCGAAAACTCATTTTAAAAAATCCTTTAAATCAAGAAACTAGAATATTTCAACTAAAATTTTTGCAATAAATTAAGGAAAACTTATGCTTTTGCAACTTGTAATGATTTTAACTCTAAATTTATCAATATTTCAAGTTAATGAAACCATCTCACAACAGCTTAACAGTAAGACAGCACTTTTCAGTACATAAAATTTTGGGTTCAATACCAGCCACTGTAGTATTTTTGCATATGTCTGTATATGTAGGTACTTGGGAGTTTTTTAGCCATCTTTCCTTGTGATATATATGAAAATATCCTGCTTCTCTGACAATTCAACCAGAAGGCAGTTTACGCTATAGATATAAAATGCCTTACAAAGGCCTTCAGCTGTCTAATATGAAGTGTCAAATTTAAAGAAATTAATTTTTTCCCTAAAAAATAATATCTGTGACAAAAAAACCACTTAAAAGAAAATATGCATGATGTATAAAAAAAAACAATTATAATATCAAAAATATAAACTTAAATGTAATAAAATTATATTACATTCCAGTCACATGTTTAAATCAGTGAAACAAATAAGGTAAAGTCTGCTTTCATTCTGAGCAAAATACCTAATGAAATCTGCGCATTGAGTAATTCCATTATATTTAATTTTTGAAACAAAAAAAAATTTTGATGATTTGAAGAAATTTGATATTAATAATAACAAAATAATGAATGCTAATAACAAGGTTGAATTATATGGCTCTAACATTAATAAAACAGACATTTGAATAAACACTTTCATAGAATGAAATATAATTAAAACTTGGGACAGTAATAAGAAATATATGTATTTTATTAAATCAAAAATATGAAAAACATAATTAAGGATGAAGAGAACTTTTATACATAAGTTTGTTATGACTTATAGGCAAGAAAAGGTACATTACAGAATAATTAACAAATATTTATATTTAATGATTTAAAGAGATCATACTGAATTTTTTTATTCAATATAACATATTAAACGATGAAAAATTAATAATTTTGAAAAGCAAAGAAGCTTGGAACACATAAAGCTCAAAATTCTTATAGTAAGTTAACTTTTCATAGCTTAAAATGTTTTTAAGAAAATTACGGAAAAAGTATAAGAATGAATATAAAATTAAATCTCAAATTCAATATTTCTTAAAATAAATATTCAAATATTGCATTTTAATGTAAATAAATAATGCAGAAAGTAAAATACACAAAAGGGTCCAATAAAATTATTTTTCATCCTTTTGAATTGCAGTAAAATTACAAAATTAAATTTTGAAAAATTTAAATATTCAAGTTACTATGGAAAAATTGTAAATTTTTACCTTTTTATACCATTCATTCTAAAAAGTTTATTATGTGATATTCATTTCTTCAGTATAATTACTTGGCTTTTTATATGGTACATCAAATGTATACTTTCACTTTAAATAATATATCTATTTACTTTATTAAAAATATTAAATTATTTTTAAAATAATGCTATGAAATACCAAGATGATATTCATATTGTTGTATATTTTAAGAAACAAAATTAATTATATATTAAACTAATTATTTATCTCCTTAGTAAGGAAAAACTATAATCTATAGAATGTTTAGTCTCATTTATATTTTTTATACATAAGTAAAATCTCTTTTAAATCTTACATAATCATTAAAATTTATCAAAGGAGGTCACAAACATAAATAGGTGATACTTAATAATGAATAAAAAAAATTGCATTGTAAATCGCATTAAATATCTGTTTCAAGACTAAAAATATTCTCTTTTTATATGACTATATATTTTTTACAATTCAAAATACTATATCTTTGTCATCAATATATAACATTCAATAAATGAATTAATTTATAATGTGAAAAAAACATCCTTTTCATACAATAAATTCATTTTAATATAAGGACATTTTCAAAATTATAGTTTGAATTGTTTAAAATTATTCAATTATTGACACAAACAAACAATTAATTAATCTGATTTCATAATAAATCGGAATAAATTTTTTCAATTTATCTCATTCAATTTATAATAACACAGATAATTTTGATTAATTAAAATTTTATCAAAACATATTCTTAAAATTCAAATTATACAATATACATGTAGTGTTCGCTTTGAATGCAAGCGATAAAAATCTCATTTACATTTTTTAAAGCCACAATTTATTTGCCAGCGCGCCGAGGGAGAAAGGGTTAAATGAAAAAAAGAACATTGAGATATTTAAAACATTCCGCTTGCTAGCAGCGCGTGCCATCTAACAAAGAATATGGTATTCTAACAGACACAAACAAAAAGGATTTATGACTGAAATGAATGAGAAATAGCCGAATAACAGGAAGCTGTTGCTTCAGACATCCTTTTTAAGTATTTAAACAAGGGATGCTTTTTTTATACATTCGGATTGGGAAAACAAACCAGAGATTTCAGCAAGAGAATTTCTAAGCCAATGAACGCGCCCGTTTTTACTAGTTAAATAACGAAAAGAAAAATATGTGTATGGTTGGTTACAACATCATGGTTGCAAATCAGGATGATACTTAAATATCTATTTTTCGAAAGCCAGACGGGAGTTTCAATAATAAACTTTCGAGTTGAAACGGCTTGAGAAGTTTCTACATTTCATCATGCCAAATGCAATAAATGTTAATTAGGGTTGGCGACGCATTCAGAGGAAATAGTTAAATCATCTCGCATATTTAAATTATGAGAAGACGCGCGTGTCTGGAATGCTATTCAAAGACTTAAGACTATTAAATTATCCTCAAAAGAAATACTAATATTTACTTTAATTATCAAGACATCTTTCTTGATTCCAATACAAGATGATATATACCAATACCATCAGAATTAAGCTAATCATACAATAAACAGTATGATTAGCTTAATTCTGATGGTAAGGAATTAAAAGTAAAACACAAAAATTAAATAATATTAGTTAACAAAGTAAATATAAGATTAATTAATTTAAGACAGAATTTTCAATTCACAAGGAAATGCAAAATCATAAATTACCAGAAATGATTGTTTTTTCAAAATGATTTGCAAAATTTAATTGATCAATACATGCTACGAAAAAAGTGAATTTGAATAATTACAAATTAAAAAACAAATTGGAAATTCTTGCCAAGGACTTCGTGCGTCCAATGGTGAATATATAGTAATAATGAAAGTTGTTTACTCTAATCAAATTAAGTTAAATAACATTTTTCCACGAAAATATTAATTTAATCATAGAAAAGAAATTTTGAAGATGAATAACAGAATCTTTTCGAAACAATTTATATTGGAGATAGACCAAAATAGAAATATGATTATAATGATTACACAAATCAAATTAACGTCATCGGCAACATTAGTAATATAAAGTATATTGCATTTTTTTAAAATAATTAGATGTGAATTTTATTCAAATAGCAATTTCTACATTATATTTTGATGTTTTTAACGGTTTCTTTTCTAAATATAATTTATAATAAGCAAATAACTCCATAAATAGTCATCGAACCATTCGAAACCTAAAAAATGACGTTAAGATCGAAGTTAAATTTTCGATCAGTTACAGAATAGTCATTTGCGAAAAATAGCTGTCTTTTCCTAAGCGACAAATTCGATTCTTATGGCAAGATATAATTTTAAAATTCATCATTTAGATTACAAAATCACTAAATAAATATAACTGTTAAAATTCTGCAGAGAACGTACACCGCCACTTCAGTAATTCCAAGCAAGTGTTCTTAAAAATCATTAGTTCATTATATATTTCTTTTCCCTTCACAAATAATTAAAGAGGAATTGGCATCAAAAGTATTAAATTTAATCTCCTTCCAAAAAGAATTTTATTTTGAATGGAATGTGTAAATAAGTTATTTATATTCGAAAAACAATTGCTGGTGATAGTTACAAATTTACATATTCCCAAAAGTTTAATTTAAAAAAAAAAAAAAAAAAGTAACAATTTCAAATGAAATCACAAATGAATTCCAAGATGGCTGGGAACGATGCCGTTTGGATAAATGAGAGATCAATTCTTAAAAGTAATTCCGTGTATCCAAAGCATCTATCGCAAATAATCGCAATTATCAGTAAATAAATATAATATTCTTCAATACAAACAAGATTGAAATATTAAATTTAAAATTTCACCATAATGTAAAAATAATTTCAGGCATGATAATTTTCTTAACTCATTTTTTCAAATATGAATTCGTAAAGGAGCATTTCCTAACAGTTCGTCATGTATTTTCGTTCATGCTTTAAAAAAAGAAATATCAATATTTGAAAAAAATATTATATTGGGTTTTATACAAACCGAAAGTAAAACAAGCAAAAAAAAAATTTACTGATCACTTTTTTTTTTCATTTCTATTCATTGGTACATGTTTAAAATCCCGTCCATCTGGAAAAAATGGCACTAAGCAACATGATTTTTTGATAATAGAAAAAAAAATGTACCAAATACATAATTATTTCTTTGATGAAACATTTGTGTTTCATCAAGCTAAAGTTAAATAAAAACCTTACATCCCAAAAAGCGTGTGTGTGATAAACATTTAAGACCTAATTTACAACAGAACTGAAAGCGATTGTTTCGGTTACCACATTATTTTTTTTTCGGGTTTTCTATTTTTTATATGTTATTTAAATAAAAAATTTAATGTTACATAGCCATCCGATAAAACAAAGACATATTCAAATAAAAAGAAAGAGGGAGGAAGGGAAAGGAATTATGGGGCAGAGGAAGATTCTTCTTATAAAAGTTAAATTTAGTTTCATACCAAGCAGCTAGGTGTTAAAGTATTAAATGTCAAAACAAGACATAATTTAGTCATTTTATCGTAGTTCATTTATATTCATAGGATAATAAAAAGCTAAATATAACAAATTGAATATAATAGCAATCAAACCATTAAGCTTATATGACATTATCAAGTTCCCTGTTTCAAGAAAAAATGTGTATAAAGTAAACATTCTGCCACACTTAGCGATTTCCTACTTTTCTCGCCAAATAAAGGAAACTGCACTTTCCAAAATGCTCAGTAATCATAATGACCAAAAGATATCGTGCAACAAGGAAAATATTTGGATTAAATTACGAATACATATGATTTCTCGCTTGGTTAAGTAAGTAAACCATAATAATCATCATAAAAGAGAAAAAAAAAGATCGATAAATAAACAATGTTCCCTTTTAATAGTTTTTTTTTTTTTTTTTTTAAAGTTTGTATATATATATGCAGCATTTTTTTTCTTAATTTTTCATTTCAATTTGTTTTTATTTGGGAACCAGATTTAAAATACTAGCACACTAAAAAATGATTGAAAGTTGAATTAATATTATACAAATAATATTCTAATTTTATCCCTTCATAGTATTATAATCACTGCTCATGAAAATATTTCGTTTGAAATCCTCCAAACAAGTCGGTCATTTACACTATTCTGTATAAATAAAATCCTCAATCTGTATGTTCACCGAATTATTGTCCAGGGTTGAAGTGAGAACGGCCTCACAGAAAATTGAATGAAAGATATATTAAGGTGCTGACCACATACTAACTTAAAATATGGACTGAGTGTTCCATTTCGACATTTTGTTTGCAGTGTAATTATATATATAATTTAAACTATAATTAACACTTTGAATTTTTAAGTCATGTAATATTCCAAGGCAGTATTTTTCTCGCTTCAAGAAAAAGCTCTTTCTGCTTTTAAAATTGTTATCTGCGCGAACAGGTGGGTGTGAAAAGCAAAAATATTTACGACATTGAATTATTCCTTAATTTCACGTTTTTACACAGCGAATGTTTTTAAAAAATATGACATTTACTATTTTTCCAATTTCTGTAAAAGTATTGACTCCGCGTACGTACGTACGTTTTTTCTATTAAGCCGCCGACTAGTCTATTCAGCCTAGTTTGTCACTCAATGATCATTTTTGGCACACGAGGACTAATTTAACCGGGACCTACTGCTTAAAGCGGATTCTGAATTACTATGAACATCCATACATAAGGTTAGACTCGAATCTATGAACTGTTGAACCATAATCCATGGCGTTAACCATTTGATTGATCTCAAATAATCAAACATTAATTTGATTGATTACAAACAGTTGGTCAAAAATGGGTCACTCAAAATAAAGCAGTAAAAGCAGACATTTAATCGAAACGGGTAGTAAAGCAAACAAAACTCAAAATGATTGCTAAATTTTTGTTACTTAAAAGAATCGTTGTTTTGCAAATAGTTTCAGAGATAATGTACAGTCGAAGCAGAATGATTCGAAACTTTGTCCAGATTAATTTTGATATCTCGTAAAATTAATTCCTACAAGTATTTTGTACTTCGATAACTTAAATAGATTACATGTCGACTTTTCGCCCTTTTTCATATACCCTAAAAATTATTATATTATATATTATCGCGTAGAGTAATTGGGAAACTCGTAACGCAAAGCTTTTTATTTAACTCTCAATATTCTTCACAAAGGTGAAAACTGAACAAAAAAACAATTCTTAGAAAAAAACAATTCTAAGCTACTAGCTTTTTTATACAGTAACAGAAAATTCTGGAACACCTTTCCAGTAGATCAAAGAATTTTCTAGAACATAAATACATGTGAAATTAAACCTAAAAAATTTTATGTACTTGTGCGAGATTCAAACCCTGGCCGAGTCGATGAAAGTCTGCAGCCATGACCACTAAGCCACAGCGACCTCTGCAGGAAAGCGGCGTTTTAAGCGGCAATATTATTTTATATTAAAATTTCGAAAGAAAAATAATTATTTAACGTTATATATCAAATCATCTTGTCTTAAATATTTTTTTAAACATAAAATTAGGCAGGAAACAAAAATTTATTCTGTTTCTTACGTAAATTATTTTTCCTTATTTATATAAAAATAAAGAATTTTAATTATAGGCTGATTTATTTCACTCAACTCGGAAAATAATTAAACATTTGAAAGTACTCCAAATACTTTTCTTGAGAATAATACTAACATTTCCCATATGAACGAATTTTACGTTAATACTGTGCTGTATTAAAAAAAATCATTAAAACTGGAGACCTTATCCCTCCCCTCCAAAAAACACTCATTATTATATTATGAACTTAAATGATACATAGTCACTTTGATTTCTTATAGATATGCATAAATGACCCTTTTTTTTCACAAAACATTTTAATTCCAAGATTTCAAGATGAACTTCTTTAAAAAATCCTATTTAACTAAACTTATATTCTTAGATACATCTTACTGGGACAAATTTGATTAATTCTTATAGCAAAATTAAAATCCCAATTTTCACTAATATCTACTTTTAAAAAAATGATGATAGAAACATTGTAACTTCACATATAACATAGACACCAAATATGAATTTTTTTTAATTTATCGTTAAATGAATATTATAATTACATAGCATATAATAAGCTACCAGCGACGTATACGATTTCATTTGATTACCGCTCTATGGTCATTTTTCGCACAATAGACCTAATTTGTTCGGGACTTACGACTTAACGTAGATTTCCAGAAACTACAAACCTGCATGCATGAAGTGTGAATCAAACCCATGAACTATTGAATAAAATATCAAGATACTAACTATTTTTAATGGTCTAAGAAACGTAATACGATATAACCAACAAAATAGCAATGTCTTCGAGCCATTAGAAAACGTAAAACCATTGTCAAATTGTGATCAAAACATGAAACCACTGCCAAGTTCATACTTGAGTTATGTCTTTTGAACTATATACAACACATGTTGGAGAAACATTAAATTATAAAGTATTAAATAATATAAACCCTATCAACATTTATTGGTCTTAGTTTAGTTTATGACTGAACCTATTATCAATCATAAATAAGACTTCACTCATGGAATTGGCACGGACACCAAAAACTAATTTTAAAATGATTAATCAGTATAAAACTCCTGTAAGATAAATAAAATTACACAATTATAAAATTAAATAAATATAATTAATATAAATTAATAAATTAACTAATAAAAAGTTGACACAATTTATTATATTTTCTAATCACTATCAAATGGACGCAATTCTTTTTTAAAAAAATCGCACTAAAAAAAATCTATTAAACTGTTAATATAAAATTAGAAGGAAAAATTTACAAAGAATGCGGGCAGAAACAGAAATTAAAGATATCGAATTGAAGAAATAAGTAAAGAAATTATTTAGAAGTTAGATAATAACGTTAACTCAAGAAAGCACCACTAAGAAAACATCGATTTAATTTCAAGAAAATATTACATAATGGATTCAAGATAATATAAAAAAATTAAAAGTAAACGAATTCAAGTCGAAACTAAACGCTGAGGGAGGGAGGGGGAAGAATAAGTCTTCCAAATCTACAAATTGGAACTGACTTGTGGATTTTGGCAGAACTCAGATCTGCCAAAACTGTTCTTTGAAATAATACTTCCAAAAGCAAAAATATAAATAAAAGCAAAAGACGAAGGACAATTTTATTTATTTTCGTAGAGACCGCGGCAACAGGGACTCCTAGAATAAACAAAAGCTTCTGAGCCATTCAAGCTTAAATGTAATTTTAAAGCTTTAAGGGTTAACAAACAAAACAAAGCTAAAATAAAAAAAAAAAAATGTCGGTTTGGGTCCCATTGGAATTCGGACTAAAAATTGCGCACCACAAAGGGTTCGTAGACATTGCAGTTGGAGACTTAAAATAACTTAATTGCGTTTGCCTGAGCAATAGATGCGTTATTCGTTGACTTGGGAAGACAAGAAAAACATTGCTTCCCAATAAAAAATAAACACTTGAAGAGAAAACTTCTGAAATTTCCGCCTGTTAACTAACTCAAAACAGTGAAATGTGTACTACTTTTTATTCTAAAAATGTAAGAGAACCTCTAAAACCGAGCAACTATTCAAGAACTTTTTCAATTAAAGTTTGTCCTCTTTTAAAAATATAGAATATTCGGTGAGTCAAACGATGTGAAATAAATAGAATAAAATACATCACAGAATAAATACAATAGAATAATAAAAATTGTTTTTTATAATATGTGGAAAAAATAAGTATATATATATATTTTTTTTTTTCTTCTAATTTAGAATATTTCGAAGTAATGGTTTTTCACAAAACTTTGTTTATTGCAATTAATAAAAAAAAAATTTTTTCGAAGTAATTTCACCAAAGAAAATAGTCGAATTAATGCAAATGAATATGCATAGCAAATCAGATTTCAAAAAATTATTAATAAACTATATGTAAGGTTTAAAGCTTGGTGAAATAAGCCGTTAAAGGCTTTTGAATAGGAATCGCGGTCTTAAACTCTTAAAGCCAACTTTAAAAGATATATATATTTTATAAACAACAAAACTCTATACTTTTCCATAAATAAATTTTGTTTCATTGCCGAATTTTTGTCCGTGTTTGAACAAATAGCTATAAAAATGGAATAAAACTTACACCACGATATTGGTCTTTCGTAGACTTAAACATGGGATATTTCATTTGGAAATTTCGACTAGAGCGTTTGTAATTAATTTAAACCATAATTAATGCTGATTTTAATCTCATTATGAAGTTACTTAAGCTATGATGAAATTAATTTAAACACACACACAGGAACATTCTGCTCCAGAACTCTAATTCCAAAAGTAAAAATGAGATGTTTTTTCGATTCATAAAAATAGTACATTTAGGACAGCGATAAGGTGTTTTTGAATTTCTCAATACACTGTTGATCGGAAACACATACGAACTTCGATAAAAAGAATCATATTTAAGAACTTCGTAATTAAAAATAATTTTCAACCGTTACACTTTATTCCATTTATTTTTAGCTAATCTAAGCGAGATCTCATTTCGTCATGGAAAACAACCACTAAACAAAATATCCTTAATAGAAAATATCATTAGGATATAAGGTGAATATCATTACATTTCCAAACAGCAATTTTAGCAAGAAATATATACTCCCCCCCCCCCAGCCTAAAGCCATGGCCTATCAGTTAATCCTATCAGAAGACATGTTAAATCGGAAAAAAATTAAAAAGTTAAATCGGAGATATACTACTTAAAACATAATTCTAATTTCTTAGAAGCATTTTTAATAGTTAAATAAAAACATTAATTTTGAGGATAACAATGAATATTCATTGTGTTCTGTACATTCATGTGTAAAATTAAATTAACATTTTTTTTCGCTATTCAAATTCAATTTACATAAAAATTAAAACAGCTGTTTTTTAACCACATTACAAAAAAGAAAAAAAATTATATAAAGCTTTTAATTTGCAGTTAAAAATTTTAACTCAACCAAATTCTCTAACTGTAACAATGCATCTAATATTTCCAGGTATTCATTCACAAATTGAATTTAAAGCTTTTAATTTTCTTTATAATTATTTCTTTTTCCACATTTTAATTTCTCTTAAAAAAATGAATTTCTTAAAATAACAAACACATCGTTTATTCGGATTTGTGAAGACTAATGAATATTTGGTTTCATGATTTCGACAAAGAATTAATATTTATCATAACAAGCGAATCGCTATATGATTAAGCACATAGCAATTTATTAGATTTAACAATATGAAAATATCTAAAACAAATCTCACTTTAAAAATTCTTTAATTAAAAAACAATTTTACCCCCAAAATAAAACCTAATCATATTTTAGATGAAACAGTATTTGTGGAAAATCCCATGGACTATAAGGGAGAAAGGGGGGGGGCAAATACTTTTTTACAAGATTAGAAAATTATTTACCAAATACAGGGTTGTAACTTTGATCAATCATGTGTTTCTTTATATAGGTGTTCTAATAGTTATTTCTCTGC
>JAPDSC010105458.1:152553-179903 GCA_026290005.1 Latrodectus geometricus | reverse complement strand
GTGACTATGTTTAACTACTGATGATTATTCATAATCACCACTAAATACAGTAACAGTGATAAATTATTGAATACTTGTCAGTTTTGTAAACAGATATATATAAATTCCCCAATTCGTAATTGTGAATAAATTTTGATTATTTCGTCGGGAAATAGTTTGATGAAAAATATTTCCAACTAATGTTAAATATTTCGTTCCTAAGATTTTGAGCTACATATTAATGGGTTAGATTACAATTTACAATAACTTATAATTTAAAATTTTAAATAACAAAGACTCTTTTTTGTACATTAATTTCAGTAGATATTTTATGATAAATGTATTATATAATAGCATAAGCTATACATGGAGTAAAAAGTACTGAAAAATGCAAAATGGTGAAAATTATTAAAAATAGTATAAAAACCTAGTTTGTTATTTCAGTAAATAATTTCCTTTTTTAAAAAAAAAGATAACTTTAAAGTAAATATTAATTAGTTCTTATAGATAATTTTTATGTCTTGTGAAATGAATTTAAAAAAAAACACAATTGAGATTATTTTAAAACAGTTCCTCGTCAAAACAAACATAACTTATATTCTAAAAGTGTATTTGCTTCTAAGTTTACCAATGCAGTACATTAGAATGTTATAACATTTGGAATTTTTTTTATTTTTGCACTTATCAATTTTGCAGTATGCCTAGCAAGAAACATCGTTGATTACAGTGACTTATAGAAAGATGATTTGCTAACACAATCTCGAAATAATATTGCTTGATCAGGAAAAGCTTCATGCAAAATAAGTTATTCAGAAATTGTGAAGCATTTTCTGGTATATAACTTTGAAACATTTCCTTCTTTTGTTAGCAAAAGGTACTTTGAATGTGTAGTATAATCACTAATAACTATTTTGAAACTCTTCTTCCTCTACATCTAGTACTGATAATTACTTTGCGTCACTAATATTACCAAAATAAAATAGAAGTTTTCAAACATTCACACATAATTTTTTGCCCGTAATTCAAAACTTTCTTTAGAATTTTTTTCAATATTTTCTTGTTATTGTTTAATTAAAAATATCTGTCTGGTTATGGATCACTTGCTTTTTCTCATTATAAACGAAAAAATTAAATACTGATAAACAGTTATTTTGAAATGATCATTAGTTTTCACAATTGAATCATAAAGACCACTTTTCTGAAGCCTTCGGCTCATGATTGATCTGGATACGAACCTTCTAGAGTTTGCAGCGAGGGAGTATCTGAGTTCAGCCAGAGTATCTATTCCTTCGTGATCAGAATGACAAATATCGGTCATCGACAAACGTAGTAGTGCGTAACCATCTTTGGCGTAATATCCTGATTGACGAATTCATGGTTAAAAATTGTTATCAGAGTCTGTGAATCATAGATAGACTCACATTCAGCCCTCTCTATCTGACTTTATCCTGTTTCTAGTCTCCCAATAGTTAGCCATCAAAATTGTTCAATCAAATGATGCCTGGTGGCCATTGCTACAATTTCGCTAAACCACATTTCTAATCTCAGACCTGCAGGCACAATTGTCATCTTGTTCTAAATCATCCATTTGTATGCTTCTCGCAAATGACGTATTCCGACAGCAGCGCTACTATTTTGCATAAGGTCATATTGTTCAACTCCTTTTACTTACCAACATACTTAAGTTTCAATGAGATTTGCTTATTTTTGTTAGAGCTATCACTATTTATGAGATTTTTTGTTAGCTTTCAAGAGAGAGAGAGAGAGAATCAGTATATAAATAAATAGTATTTATACACTGGTTATATTAAAAATTAAAGTTATTAAAAATTAAGAAAAGCAAACTTAAGATTATAGCTTCTTTATCTATATGTATTAGTTATAATACTTAAAGTTTACTTCTTACTTAAATAAAATAAAGTATTTACTGTGTGTATGAAACAACAAACTAGAATTTATTTTACATTTGAATGATAATTTTGTATTTTTTAATATCTTTTAGATATATAACTTACTATAATCTGATACACATCCCTTAAGTATTTACTGAAATGAACGTACAAAGGAGCCACTGTAATTTAATTTTTAAATTATAAGTTTAATGCAAGTTTATTAAATCATCATAATTTTTTTGAATTATTGAGAACGAATATTTTATATTACTTAAAAATATTTATTTTTCGAATTAAAATATAGTTTTTGTACATAATAATTGGAATTTATTACATTGCCCATTACGAGTTTAGGACTGCATATATCTACCTACAAATATAAGATAAATATTCAATAATTTATATCTTTAGTGGTGGTTATGAATAAATAATCATCTGTTATTAAACAATGATCACCAATTAATCTCTTTTACTGTATAAAAAACATATATATATATATATATATATATATATATGCTATTTTTATATGCTTAATATGGTATCTCTTTATAACAACAATTCATTTTTGTCATTATTAAATAACAATGATGTATGTTTGAATAATAGGTATAAGATATTAGATCAATTTCTTATCTTATTTCTTATCTTATTTTTTTTTCCTCCCAAAACCCAAATCCTTAAAATCAGTTTTTAGCTCTCTATTGGGTTATTCAAAACTTTAGAAAAATTACTCTGGTGATTAAAATCAAAAGAATTATTATGTATAGAAATAAAACGCAATCCTTATACCTACCTTTGTGTTTGATTGAGGTTTGTTTGTCCACTCCATTGTTTGAGGAACTAAATAGTGGTTTTTAATTTATGTTACTGCAGCTTCACCTCGACAAAATTCAAGTTTCAGATATTTGATAAAGTTGATTTGTTTTAGTTTTTGGGCATAAACTATGATTTCTACAGTACAAAGAGTTTGTATTATATTTTTTTTATCTTTGCAATTTCATAATATCTCTGAGAACTTCTATTATCTTAGAAATATTTTTACGACCTAAAAGGGACAAATGAAACAATATTTATTATCATTTTAAATATTATCACTAAATATATACAAGAATTGTACGGAAATCCAGTTGCCCAATATTTTTCACTTTGTTTTGAAATCAGTATATTTTTTTAGACACTTTCTGATAATTATTGATGTGACCTGATTGGGCAGATCATTCCTTTTTCGGAAGATAGCGAGTCCAATTTCTGACTAAAACTGAAGGACAATTGTTTTTCCTAAAGTCATTTAGGACACGATAAATAGGCTGTGGTAGCAATGTGCTCTAAATGAAATATTATATGTGTGTATGGCAGACCATTTAATCTAGAGTCTCCGCTTCGTCTCTGTTTCTACATTAAGAAGAATTCTATCTTTCCTTAGCAGGTACAGCTTAACTGGCAAAGCTCAACTCTTCGCAAATTTTACGTATACATAGATATACATGCTAGTTCTGGATTGTATCTTAAAGAAAGGGACTTGGAATACTCGTTTATCAACAGAATAAGGTATCTAAAGTCATTACTTAAATATACAATGAACGTCTCGAAATTTTCAAAGACGTTCTGGTTAGGAGCTCACATTTATGCTTGCACCATCATTTCTACATCCCAGCCACACAATCGGAAGGACATTAGACCTTATAGATTAACATAAGCATATCTCCAGCAACCCAATTGTTAAGAAACTCTGGTCTTTCTCTCATTATACCCGCGGCAAATGATGCTTAACTTAGCTGATCTATTGCGAAATAGCCTGATGCTACTGAACCATTGGGGCTCTCAGTGCTAAGTACAAGGAAGTTTGCTAGTGTTCACAAATCACAGTGTAAACTATTGAAAAAAGAAACAAATACTCTACTTTTTAATTTATACAATTTTTAAAATTCTGCGTATTAATTCAACCTTTTAAATTTTATTAAAATTTAGCAAAAACAATTCAATAATTTTACAAATGTAATCTTATTTGGTGTAATGTTTGCTTTTTACTGAAAACATTTTTATTTTGTTGTATTTAATTAATTTTAATATTTTGCAAAAATGTTTCCTTTTGGATATAAAGGTAAAAGAATGTTGTCTACCCAACAGAAAAATTTGTTAATAAATTTAAAATTTGTAATCTAAAAAAATTTAGACATGAATTAAGCAGCAGCGTACAAATAATTGTCTTATGTAAAATTTCATTTAAATCATTTCACTTATTGTTTCCGGATTAAGTCTACTGGCATGAAAATAAAAAAACTTAAATTAGTTGCATAAAAAAGCTTTGTAGAAAATAACCAACACATGTTTTTTTATATAAAGCTAGAAATTGGAATATTTATAAATAAATATATGAGGATTATTAGTGCAATTAAAAAAATTATAAAATTTAGCAACATGTCATTTTTTGCAATTAAATTTACGCACACTATAATCAAAAATATTTTCACTTTAAAAAAAACATTTAAATAAATAATTTGATGGCTATTTCTTGTATTATTTAAGCAAATTAGAAAAAATGTGTACTTTTTAAATGGCTAAAAAAATTAACAATTTTTCAATTTGCTTATTATTTAAACCTTAATATTTATATTCACATTTTACAACTGGTAATTTATCTTTATAAAGTAAAAGTCTGTTAAATTTAAATTAACAAAAGTAGTAATAAACGTGGTAAAAGTGTTTCTAAAATTTGGTAGATTTTAATTAAAATTGGAATTAAAATAATTAAATATATTTCAGGCAAGAAGAATATTTCAGGATTTTCAGTTAAGCTTTCAATATAATTAAGGACATACTGGTTATTAAACATATTTCATATATTTAAAACTTTTTAACTGCTAATAAAATTAATAAACAAGTTAAATTATGCAATTATTAGTAAAATATTTAAATCATGAACTTCTTTTATATAGCAAAAATGTTTATTAAAATTTTATTTTTATTTTTAAGTGTTTCGAATTGTTTTGTGTACTATTAGTAAAAATTTCATGATTTTTCTTCTTCTTGAAAGGAAGATTAATCTTTCCTTTCTTACCATAGTATAATTGCAGATGTTTATACGCATTTAAGTCAACAAATTATGATAATCATGACAAATGACAAAATATATATGTTCCTTGAATATATATTCTAACATGAGTTATTGTATGATTTAGGCATTAACTCTCTTCACACAAAATTATTCTGTACAAAATTTTCAAAAAAAGAAATACGTTTATAAGAAGATCAATTTTTAAAAATTAAAAATTTATTATTGATGATAACTTCTAAAAAATACTGTAGTTTAAATAAAAAATTTTTTATTCAATATGATTTTATTTTTTTATTAGTTTTCAATAGTAATTTATTGATAACTTGTCAAAACAACTTTTTCTTAAAAGGAAATGAAAGATTGCAAAAAAAAAAAATAACTTAAAAGTTATGAAATAAATATTTTATTGAACCTTACCATAAGGTTAAATTATTTCGGAAATAATATAATATTTAATACCAATTTTTTTCTTAAATCAAACATTATGATAATTAAATATATAAGTGTTATTGTGGTAAAATCTAGGAATTTCAAATTTTAGTTATTTAAGTAGTCCTAAAATAATGCATAATTTTCAAACTATGTTGTTTGAAAATTATTACTAGTCTTTTCTCATTCATTCTAGTGCAAAATTAAAACACATCTGCAATTCTAAATTATATACATTTATCTGGGAAAGAGTAAATTTCTTAACCATTCAATGTACATTCATTTTTTTAAAATGATTCATGTAAGTTAAAAAAACATTTAATGTTATGATAAATTTCAATTTCTTTCAGGCACGTCATTGTCTTAATAATTGAAAATTCAATGATTCCAAGTGTTTCACAAAAAAATATGTAAACTATTTTGAAGTGAATTTCAAACTGTGTTTATAATAACCAATATGAGGCCCTTGATTGTTAGTTGAGAATACGCGACATGCAATACAAAGGCAAGAAATAATGATGTGACTTCTAGTTTACTTGTTAAGACGAGAGAAAAAAGTAGCCTTTTGTTCACTTTTCACTTAGAAAAATCACTTCTCTTAACCGATTCAACAAAAGACTATTCACAAGCAAAAACTACTTAGGAGATCAATTCACTGGCTACAAGTCTTGTTTTCCTAAGCTTCCTATCTTTTATCCTTGGTTATGCTAAGACTTAAGTTAAACTTGTGTTTCTTTTTCCACATTGATGAATTACAATACTTGTTTCATGGTATATGTACTTCTGAAAGGAAATTTTGAAATATGACGTCATTTAATTTATTTGTATATTTTAAATTCTGTATGATGTTTACTATTAATTTTTTTGTATTTATTCATAAAATTCAACGAGTAAATTTGTTTTAATTATCAATTTAAAATTTACTAACCTATAACTAACCAACAATATACAGGTATATCTAGCCTTTCTAATAATTATCTCAATATAATTATTAATGACTAATAAAACAAGTATTGTATGTAGTTAAACTAGCATACAGTATTCGTTTTATTGCAAAAGAATTGAATTACAAGAAGAAGATTTTCGAAAATTATGTATTTACCTTTTTTAAAACTGCAACATTTTCACCACATATATAATATTACTTTCTTACTTATGCTTTTAGAACCACTATATAACTTTACCAAAATGCTAGATATCATTTTATAAATAAACATTTACTTTAAAATATTTAAGTTAAAGTTATAAAAGAAGTTGTTATCAATATTGTTATTTCATATTGATTTTATATTTAAATTGCAATTGTCTTTTTCAATTAAATTCATTTAAAACATATTCGCATTCTTTTTTACTGACATCTCGTAAGTCAACCATTCAGCAATATGTAACTTAAAATGAATATTTTTTTATGTATACTAAAGTAAATAGTTTGTTTAAATGTTTATAATAATACAAAAAAACAAAAACACTAACATAAATAGGTATTTATCTTTGCTCAGGCAAACACTCGTATATATAATAGAACAGAAAATTTATATAGCCTCTAATATAGAATCAATAACACAATCTACTGTAAATTTTTCCTCTTTGAACTATTGGAGAAAAGTTTAGCGTTAAAATTACTTTTTCAATTTTCACGTTACTTTAAATCAAGATTTCAGAGATTTTTTTTTCTAAAAATTCTAATATTTTCTGCAAATTAATAGTTTTAAAGAAGTTATAATAGAAGAAATAGTTTCTGTTTCGAAAAAAGTGTCTCTATTCTAGTTTTTTCATATTAATAAAATTTTTGTTTAGTATAAAATGTAACAGTAACAAATTCTTTATTATCAGGGAAAAACCAAGATATTTTATTGATTTCGTCTGAGTTTAATGCATTCTTCTTTCCTGTACTTCATTGAAATTTTTTATACAAATCGATTAAATCTTCAATTTTGAAAGGGAAATATCAGAAAATTTTTCTGATATGATTTCATTAAAATAGCCAATGCAAACGAATAAAACAATAGTTATGCCAATACATCATACCTCATGACGCATCATAAATCTCCTAAAATTGATATTTTGAGAAATTAAATTATTTGAGTCTAACATAGATTATTTCAAAGAAAAATATGACGTAAAGAATTGAAAATACTACATCTCATTTCATTTTCGATGCTGGTTTCTTTTCTTTATTGAATTTTAAAGTTGTGTAAAACGAAGTATCCTTTTGAAATAAAATTGTTCATTCACATTAATTTAGAAAATATATGTTCACAATTATGTTAAATTAATTATCGCATTTAACTCGTGAAATCATGTTAAATTTTGATATAAAATAAAAGATTAATTTAATATTTAATTAAATTGATTTCAAATATTCTGTGGAGATTTAAGTATGAATCTTTTAAGAATAAGTATTTTATGGAAGTGTAAATACAATTTTAGGATGTACATAATTTTAACAATTATTTACCTTTAAAATTTTATTAATTTTTTTATATCTGATTGACTTTTATATTGTAAATAAACTTAAGTATAATGCTGCCTTAAAACATTATGCGTGAAAGAATGTTTTTGTACAAAAGTTAATCTTGTTAAAGGAATATTTTATCAATTGTTAATAATAACCGTATGTTATCTGTAAAATAATATAGTTACATACCATAAATATATACTCATGTACATTAACTACTTGAACTGTGTTTTTAAAGATTATCCACAAAGAAATGTTAAAAGAATGTTGTAGTGAAATGCAGTGGTATTTCTTGTATGCTAAATTTTACTCATAAAAAAATATTTATTTCACAGTAAAATTATTGTAACATATATAATTTTGCATTGCATAAGAAACTTCTACACAGAAAACATTTCGAAGCATATAAATCATTTTCAATTTTATTTTTTTGTAAAATCTATTTACAAAAAAAATATACATTATAGCTAGAGTACACTATGTTTGATTAAAAATAAATGATCAAAAATCAATGTATGTTAGTTTATACTGTCTAAATTTTCAATAATTTTATTTAGCAATTTTTAATGATTATATTTGCCAGAAAATGGTAAATATTCCTTTTTCATAGAAATATTTCAAAAGTGAATTTATTTATAGGCATGGGCAATCGGAATAAATTTTTAAGTCAGAGAAAGCAATAATCTTTAAAGTAATGTAGAAATATATTATTTCATCTAACGTAATTTGATCAAATGAAAGCAACAATTAAGATTCAAAATAAGCATAATTATAAAACATTTTCCTAGCTTTGCGAAATATAATGCCTCATCTACTTTAACGAAACTTTTGCAACACATATTCAATTCCCTTCCTAATTTCTCTTTCATTCAATTAACAGTTTTATCGCAAGAGAATTACATCACATTTTCTGTAAAATAATAGAAAACTAGGAGACCATTTTCTATTGTCTAAAATCCTTTAATGTAAAACTTAACTCTGATTTCAATTATAAGAGAAAGTTATTCAGAAGCATTTTTGAAATAATTGTGAATAATTTGTCCTGACAGTTTGAATCCTTCGAGAAATTAGTTGACGTTTTTCTATTAAATATCTGGATTAATGTAATCAATGAAAATTTACTGTGTTAAAGATGCTTAGCGTAAGTGGCAATAAGGAAATACTGAGGAAATTAATTACAAAAGACTTCTATTTCACTTAGATTACAAATTTCGTGAATTCGAAGTATCCATTCTATTTTTTATTTACACTTGGAGATGTCATTTAAATATTTATGTAAATTCATCACTTCTTTCAATTAATAACAATTTTAATTCACATTCATTTAATCGCATAAATATTTGAATGTAAAATGGCACTACCAGTACATGAATTACAAAGTATTTGATGAATTAAAGCTATTGTCAAAAATTACATTACATTAAAAGGAAAATAATGATACTAATTTGATATAAATAACTATAAATTGAGTTCATTTTTGCATTTTATTTTTACCTCAGTTTTATTTATACCTGTTATCAAGGGTTTTTAAACTCGGGATTTCGACTCAAGATACTGAGATCTTTCAAAAATAAGTGGAGGCGTCAGTAGTAATATATTACTTGACTTAATAGTTTGTTATACAAGGGTAGGAATGCTAGTCATTATAGAAGGTAGGTTCCTTTATTAATTATAAAACAAACTTAATTTACCAATCCTAATCTATACAGAAAATGAAAAAAAAATTGTTTATAAAAGTGTCCAAAGAACTAGATCGATGTAATTTAATTTTTGATTTACAATAGATGCTCTATATCAAGTACCTGAATATATCCAACTATAAGAAATAGTTGTGCACAAAAAACATAGCATTTAAAGTTTTTTTTTTCAATAGGATTGCACAACTGTGAGCATGTTGATAGAAAATATACAAGGTGCTGATGGGGATTACTTTAAGAATCATATAAAATATCAATTATTTAATTTCTGGCCATTAAAACCAGTTACTAGATTGAATTATCAGTAAAATTAAGGATACAATTTCTTTCTTTTTGTGTTAGAAATAAAAGTTTCGAGTTTCAAATCAACTTTGATTTGAAATTTTGAGCAGGAATTTTATGAAAAAAAAAATACGAAGTATTTAAAAGTGTTGAGCATATTAGTTTTAATAAAGAAGTTTACACCTTTCTATAACAATTTTTCATGACAAAATTGTCATGCATAAATTTGATTACATACTAAAACTTTTAAACATAGTTATTCATTTAAATATTAACATATTTTTCATATAGTATTTCAATAATTAATATAAAAACAAATCACTTTTATTAATTTCAATTTAGTCATTTGAATTAAAAATTGTATATTGGATAATGTAACATTTTCCCTAAAACAAATGAATTTGTGCTTGTATTACTTAAATTGTTTAATATTTCTATATAAATACAATTTTTCTGATGCAAAGTTCACTTAACATACTGACCTAGGGATTAAGAATATATTTCAAACATTATTTATTCCCTTCTGTAAAGTAAAACCTTTAAGCATTTTTCTCTTATGATACTCCCTTTAATATTCATAATTAATTATGACTAAGGGCAAATGGTCGTTATGCTTAAAAAATTTATAAATATTTAATATACACATGATAAAATGAAATATGTTATTTTGAGAGAGATAAAATATATGCTAAAATATGAATTTTTAGAGCTCATGATAATAAATCAATGAAATTTTCTTCTGTTTGTATTACCCACTTTAGATTTAAATTTTCTTGAATAACTAGAGGTAGGAATGTTATATTTTTTTACTTTCCATCAATACATGTTTTTTGAAAAACTTTATGGTTTATAAAACAATTATTATTAGGATATCGCTTTCTTGAGCAAGTATTGTTTCAAAGCTTAGTACAAATATAACAGACTCTTCAAATTCATTGTATAATAGCTTAGAAAATTTTTAGATAACACCAAAGATAATTTTGAAAATATCATAAATAATTTTCATATATGCACTAAGTAATAGTCTTGAAAACAAAACATAACTATTTTTATAAACATATTATGCTTCCTCTTCATAAGATATCAGCCAAAAGCCGGCAAATGTAGCTATAATCGATCAAAATCATAGTCATATATTTTTATCAGTTAATATGCATGCCTATTTAAACTTTTAACGTTTGACCATATTAGCTCATACTCAGTATCATATTATGGATACTATTATAGTTAAACTTAAAAAATCAGAATTAAATCATAATTTTTTTTATTTGAGTCACAATAGTCCGCTGTTAAATAAGCTGCTATTTATTAAAATTCCAATTCATAGTCATTTTCTACGATTATTTATTCGGTAATTTTAACAAAATTCAAGTTACATATCATTAAAAACATACATAAATACACATTATTGAAAACATTACTATAATGAACAAAAATGGGAGATAAAAGAATGATCACATTTAATACAGAAACTCATTTTGTTTCACTTAAATTGTATAGAGTAAGATGATTTACAAATCTTGATATGGTTCATTCTCAATTTTCTATACCACATCTTTATTTTTATGGATGTGGATTGGATGATATGTAATTACACTTCATCTGATTAATTAATTACTCATTTAATTAAAGGAACTTGAACAAATCCATAGTATATGGTAGTATCATAATAGCCAAACATGCACCTTATAATCCCTTTTGTCATTGAAATCTAGATAATTATTATATGAGTTAATGTTTTGAAATTGAATTTATTTTTAAAATCTTATGGCCAATTACATCAAACATTAAATCTTTTAACTTAACTTGGGAGTTCAAAAATTTATATTCATGTTTAATACTATCTTGTTTCAAAATCATAATATTTAGCTCGTATAAATTTGTCAGTTTAAACGGTTAATTATTATCGATTTTCTTTACGTAGCGCCACATTTTTTCAATAAATAGCAAATCATTCTTTTTTTTGTTAGATTTTTCCTAACAAAAAATTATATTTTTAATTTACCATAAAATAACACTTATTTCTTATTTACTTTTTACACGTTATACATTTTTTAGCTTTTCACTTACTCTACAACATTAATTTTCTAATTAATTAATTTGGTGTTACGACATTTTAAGTGAATTTTAGGAATTACTTTTCAAACTTTTTAAAAATATTCTTTAGTTATTGCAAAAATATTGATTAGTTTTACACTTTTTTTCCACAACATTTTATAGAAACCTGGATAAATTTAATAAATTTTGCTTATTTTCAAACATTTATTCCTTTTTAATAAGCTATTTGTGTAACAAATTCTACAGATAATTTTTGAAATTTATTGATGTCTCTTTTTTTATAAATATTTTTTATGGGAAACTCGTTAATTTTAAATTTGAATATTTACAAATATCTAAAAAATATTTTGCAAATCAAATTCCGCTTTAAGTATTTTTTACTTAATTTTAAAATACCTCTAAAAATATATAACTTATAATTACATACTAAATAATAAATATTATATTTAATTTTTATTTATTTAGTTAATAAAATAATTGCAGATTGTAATGAAAAAATTATGAATAATTTTACTGGTATGTTGGTAAGAAATAAATTTAAATGTATTTTTTAATTGGTAAAAATAAATTTATTCTAAAATTTTCAAATAATGGTAAAAGTATTTTCTTCAGGAAAGAGCAGAACTTTTTGTATAAATAATTTACTCTGAGTTAAACACTGCATTCAATTATTTCAAAATATATTTATTTGACTGAAAATAGCGTTTTTCCGTTTAGTAAAGATGTTTCAAATAACAGACATTTCTTTTCTAATTTATAAGAAGTTACCAAGCCGTAGGCACATTTCTAGAACTTTCGTATAAATTCCTTGAGAAAAATAAGGAAACGTAAAATTGTCTCTAAGAATGTCATACAAATTATTACCGCATGGAAACGAGATTTTCTCTCATTACATTTAACGACGAACAAACTATTTCAAATACATTAAATAGCTATTTTTTCATTTTTAATGACTTGCATTCAGCATAACGACCTATCGACCATAAACCTCCTTTCCCACCTTGGACACAAGCATTCTAAGAGTCTGGCAATGTACAAGAGAGATAAATTAGGCCATTATACTTAACGGGGCTCCCAAACAAGCTGTGAATGACAGCTATAACCTTTGATGACTGCCGATTGCTTGGCTGCAACTGTCATTTTAACGGCGAGATTAATTATCCACGTAGAACAGCTGCCGGTAGTTATTTTGAATAAACGCTAATGCATTGAAAATTTGCTGGAATGTATGTCACAAGGGTGTGAGCCATAACATTCGGCCCTTCCCCACTCTCTTCTCTTACAAGAGTGGACCAAGAAAAACCAACCATGCTGAAGAGATTGCTCGCAATTAAAGGGCTGTTGAATATGCATTAACGTCCTGTGCTCGAGGCGAGAATTAAAATTCGAACTTCTGAAACAAGTACTGTTGTGATACTTCGGAGCTCGTTATGAATTCTGGGGGCAATAACAAGAACTCATTTCCCCGGAATGTATCCGGTCTCACTTTCTTTCATTAATTTTGTGCCGATGAATTAGCTATTGATTATTTCTTCTGGAGGAACATCTGCATATTTAATGAAATTTTACTTGTTCTTCAAGAAATGAAGATATAAATATATATAACTATTTAGTATTTGTTTTATGACTAAAATTACGTCTTTGATATTAATATTTTGTAACTATCAGAATTATTTTATTAAATAATTAATTTTTAAAAAGAAATACATCGGATGTCGTTATATCAACAACGATAAATATAATTGTTATCTATCATAGCATTTTACAAACTAAATGTTCTAAAAAGCTAATTAATTTTCGCTATTTTTAATTTTTAAAATTTTTTATTGTATATATGTCTCTTATAATCATAAGATATTGTAAAAAGAAATGTTTTTTACAATATCTTAATGTAAATAATGTTCTAAACGAATGAAATTATGAAATGAAAGGAATGTTCATAAATAATGAACATGTTTTTAAAACGAATGTTCTAAAAAAGCTAATTACTTTTCACCATTTCTATTTTTATACTTTTAAATCTCTTTATCGTAAATATCTTTCTTATAATCGTAAGATATTTTAAAAAGAAATGTGAATTTTTTTCAAAAAAATCCTCTTAAATTATTATAATATTTTGTACCTAAAACATTTAGCTGTTTAGATTATATTTATGTCTTTATTTAAATTAAACTATTAACAGCAAACACAAATAAAATAAAAATAAAAAGATATTGCTATATTTTCAAAAAAGTGAATATTTAAGTTTTTAAGTAGTTTACACTGCGTTAAGAAGTTTTCTTAATTAACTGTGAGAATGGTGTTTTTTGTTTTCCTTTATATTTTTTTAGTTGCTCATAATAGGCTGAATGAAATAATTATTGTTAAAAGATGTAATGACATATATTGACCAAAAACAAATGTTCATGCATAATCATTTTTTTCTTAATGAATCTCAAACATATAATAATCAACCATCAAACAAAAATATGATGATAAACGGCACAGATTTACTTATCCATCTTTTAAAGATAGAAAAAAAATTGCACTAAATTTTGCAAAATTATGCTTGCTACTTTTTTTGAGTTTATATTTACTTCATTATGCAAAATATCAATTTAATGCAAATCAATAGAGGTTCATTTTTCATCTTCAGTATTTTTGTATGAGAGATTTGATTTGTGATTTGATATGCTTGATTTCTAAAAACATGGTTTTATAAAATTAACATAAAAAATTCTGACTTTGATAAAATATTTTAGGAGATATTCACGATCAGGAGTAAAATATATTTACCGGATGATATTATTTAGGGAATCAGATGGATTTTCGTATTTTCCTTACTAAGCAAGCTCTTATCTTGTTGAATGAGAAATGATTACCTTGTTGATCTTTAATATTCATTATCAATATTATTCTCTTTAGAGGAAAGCCATTTTCCATTGCATACTATTTTGCCCAAACTAAAAGAAGATCAAATTGTTAATAAAAATTGAATGGAGAAGACTTAACCACTAGATTTAAATTTTATCAAAAAATAGGAAATACTTTAAAAAAAATTATAAATTTATCCCTCTCTCTCTATTCAAAACGATCATAAATATTTTTTTTAACAAAATAAGTGGTGTCATCTCCCAAAATGTCAGTAAATTGCAAAATAAACAAAATCACTCTAAAATTTCATTACTTTTGGATGTTATCGTATTTACTATAAAATCACTTTTACTGTAAATGAAAAATTAATTCATAAAATTAATTTATTTTATATACCTAAAACACTATTATTTATTTTCATCATATATTCTTATATACACAAATCCAATTTTTTTTATTCAGTAGAGTGTGTTTAAAATTCTCATGTGCCCCTTTCAGTATTAATTACCACTTTTTATTCTGAAAATTTTTAAAAAATAATGAGTTGAAACTTGTCTGTATATTTATCTATTTGTTTGAAAATTAGACAAATAAATATTCTTCTATTATCTTGAATGAATTTCAGCTTTTATATTCATTTAATCACATGCTTAAATATAGTTCATTATGATGACGCATGTTTTGAAGTATTTGTAGGGTTTTGATTGCTTCCACTTTTGGAAAAACCTATATTACCGAAAAATTTAGAAGGAAATAGAATAATGACATGATTAATTTGGAAAGCATGCAGATAAAAACTGATAAATGGCTATATACTGCAGCATGTAGTTTCTTTATATGTAAAAAATTTACTATGGTTGTTTAACACTTTTATATACCTTAACACTTTAAATTGCAAAGATGAAAATTAAAACACTATATTTCTCTCTCTCTCTCTGATTTCATAAACACATAATAATTTATATTATTCTTCTATTTATATCTTTTATTTCAAATATAACTTTTATAAAAAAAAAGTTCTAAATAACGCAAAAATGTTATATGAATGTTTTGAAATGTTAGTCTTAAAAATTAATCGTTTTAACCAATAAATTAAATTTAACTAATATATTTATTGGAAAATAATATTTTAATTTGAAGAAAATAAAGAAAGCAATGTTTAAAACAGGTTTAAAAAATCACATCAGGATTTTAATGAAACCACAAATATATTTGAGTTGATAATTAGCATCAAATGAACAATTTTCATATTGTAAAGTGTGTTGAGAGAAAGAAAATAAAAATATGATTTCAATGAAGCTTTTAAATCCAAAATCTAAAAATAGAAGAAAACGTTGAAATTATAGAAACTCAAAATTACAGAACATTTTTCATACTTTCACTACCAAAGGTATAAAATTCACTGTTTATATATTGCGTCGTGTAAAATATCATAACATTATCTGAGACTATCCTTTAACCTATATCAGGAGTCTTGAATATCAGAAATTAGGTATAATTGTAGTGGATATTGTTGAAGGAGCATTTCAACGTAACGAAATCAATTCCGATAGAAAATGCTAGACGTGAACAAAAACAAATGCGTCAACATACCATAATTAGAAATTATAATTTAAATACAATATTATTTTACTCTATCAACATTTTGTAGAAGTATAAAAGTACTCAGTTGAAAAGAAATTTTCTTTACATGACAAGACAAAAATTATTTCTCATTCAATTAGAAATTATTATATTTGGTTACCTTCAATGTATATAAACAGTAAGTGAATTCTATTGAACTCAAGTTACCAAACGGAATGAAATATTTAGTCTGCATGTTAATAGAGATTAGGCATCAAATGTTATTTACTGTTGAGAGTTAATTCTCATTTTGTTGTTTGATACCAAATAATAGTTTGCTTCTTTAATCCCAAATAATTCTTAGAAATAAAATATCTCAGGAAATGTTCAAGATAACTTTGACATTCTTTTGTGAAGAAAAATATTGATTATTGTATTTTGTTGAGTTGAATTTGCAGGTGTAATTAGCATAAATAGACTCTTACACAATATAGTATATCATAGCAAAAAATGATTGCATATTATGACAAATGGATTCAAAACCAAAAAGATATGTGTAAGTGATATCGAAACTTTTTAAACTGTATGGTATTTGTTTATAACTAATTTATTTTAATAACTGGAAATTAAAGTGTTCTTCTCTACTTCTGGAGAATATGATTAAAAATGAATACAGTTGAATATAGTATTACACCATTCTTACTAAAATCTTGTTAACAGGGGAAATACTTCAGACTGTACTTTTGCAAGAATCAAAATGCTTCTATAAGCATTCAAATTTGAATATTTTTCCTCTATAATGGAAAATGTTGTCTCAAACTCACATCAGAAACTTCAATGAATCGATGATGAATAGGATTGCAACTGTTTTAGCTATTTATGACTGCCAAGGTCACATAAGAAATTTGTCCATTACATAATTGACACATTTATCTAGAACTTATATGCAAAAAATGCTTTTCTGAAGTAATGGATGTTCTTTGAATTTAACATCATAATTGCCTTGCGGTAGGACTTATATTTTTCTAACTGTAAAGTTCTTGGGCAGAACATTGTCACTTTGAAAAATGGTAGATCATGTTTGCTTGTTTGTTAAACCAAATATCAGGATGAGTAGTTTTGCTTCCATTCTTGAATACGGCAAGTTATTTATAAAAAGTCCTCACGGGTGACAATTTTTTCTGTGGATATTAAAAGGCTTTACAAAGTCCTTAGGACGTTCGTCTGTCAATTAGGTGCTATCAAAAAATAGCTTTTAGATTTTTTCATATTTACGTTTTGCACAGTATATTTTTTGTTTGTGTGTTTGTTTTTAGTTAGAATTTATTCTATATGTATCATACAATTTATACGCGTTTCTGGAAGTCTCATTTTTTGTTTTCACTTTCTTTTTGATATCTAAATTTTTTATACGGATAGGTTTATTTAATGCATAAAATGAAGTTTGTTGAACAATTTATGTCATTTTATATGGCATAATTAATATTTGAAATGTCATAGATTGAAATATAGCATAATTAATATTTGAAATATCATGGATTGAAACACAAACAGCATTATTAGTTTATATTTTCTATGGTTGCTCCTGTTCAAGATCAATTTAATAAATGCAATTAATATTGTTTTTTCTAAAATGCATTTAAGAGTCCAAGTGTGGAACAGTTCGTTTGTATTTTTTTAAAATTTATTATGCAGCTTCTATTAATTTTGGATTTTATAATTTATTTTTTTTATCTTTTTTTTAATATTACCGTATGCACAAATCTCATTAAAAATAAAACTTAAGCATTTCTTAAAATATGAAATCTATTAAAAAAGTTTTTTTCATAAAACAATGAAATAATTTACATATAAAACCATAAAAACAGTAAAAACTTATTTTGCGCATATGAATCAAATATATTTCATTTTTATAAAGGAACATAAAGCTAAACAACTTAATATAGCTTCTAAAACCCATTTCCTTTCCGTATATCTTAAATGCACTTACCTTTAAAAGAAAATATTTTTTCCGTATTTCAACTAATTTTATCGCATTTTGTCACTTGCAAATAGCGCAGAACGTACCAAGATTACTAGATTTGGAATTTTAAAAAAATTAAATTTAAATTTAAAAATAATTCCTTTTTAATCTTTAAATTTTATATTTTCAAATTTAAAAAAAATTTATTTTAAAGCTATGAAAATATTAAATGAATCGAATCATGCAAAGAGTAAGAAAATGTATATTATAACTAAATACAAAATAATTTCTTTCTTAAAGCTAGAAATACTTTTGAATATTTAACTTTTAATTTCGTATAAAAATATTTTCCATGCTACAGGATTAATTAAATGGAATACATTATTAATTATTTATTTAACTTCTGAGTATAAATTTAAGTAACACATTAATATCAGCTAATAACTAGTGATTCAAAATTGAATTAGTTTTATTATTCCTTAAATTTTGATACTTAAACTATTTCTTGGAATAAAATATAGCTTCGAATGTTTCATTTTATCATGGATCTAGAATAAATTATTCATTGTAGTTTATAAAACATGCAAACAATTAAATGCAAAACAATTATGATTTTTAAAACCAGAGCTAAACTAGACAAATTAAATTTTCAATGGTAGAATTAATTTTTGCGAGTCATGTTAAAATTTATACAGTTGTGTATTAATGTTTCTTTCTACAGTTCCAGTCAGCATTTGTGATGCTTTTGTTATAAGATATTGCTTTTGTCAAATTAGGCTGATTAATACCTAATTTGTTAGAAAAATTCAAACAATTTATTATGTTATTAGTAAATTGTCTTAAAGTGTTCTTATTTAAATTGAAACGCTATTTAATTTTTAAAATATTATAACTATTTTAATAGTTTTGTGTGCGCAAGACGCGCATCTAATATATGTATCGAGTTACGGAGGAAGTTCTCAAAAATAATAAAAAAATACTGTGCATATACGACAATTTCAGATAATTATTATTATAATAATTAAAAAACATTTATGGAATTTTATGATAAGTTAATAACATGAGATAAATAATAGCTAAAAGTTAATATAAATTTTATATTCTCAATATAATTTTTTTAAAAAATAATAATTTCGAAGATGTCTTCAAATAAAAAAAATGATATCTCTAATTTTGAATTTGTGATTTAAAAAGGAAAATTTTCGTTAGTGAATAATATTAGAAAGTTTCATTTAATTTCAATAATACGTTTCGGTCAAGAAATTTTAAAACTGCTTGTACATTTAATTGTGCAATTAAAATATATTGTTTATATTTTTGTAGTGCATGAATAACTGTTTAACAACAGTCTAAATTTCCTTATCATCTACTAATTAAATTATAATAGTAAAACATCTTATATTTAAACTATTATAATAAGACGCTTTCAAATTTTTGGAAATATTTATACTTGAAGTCATTTATTAACAATTTTTAATAATGTTTCTAATGGTAAATATGTTAATTTTGAACGATGATTAAAATAGTAATTACTATGGTACCTAAGTAAACCTGAAACTAAAAAAAATTATATGAAAATTTAATATATATACATAAATTATTTACCAATTAAAAATTTTTAAATTAAATTTCTTTTTTTAAATTTCTTTGTGTAGTTAAAAATAATTAAGTTAGTAACAAACTTTTTTAATTTTCAAAAATAATAAAAAAATATATATATGATTCATTAAGCAATGTCCTCATCTATGGATACTAGAACTTTTTTGTCCTTTATTCTTTAATATTTCTTTGAATAAACTGTTCTTATAAAAATTGAATAAAGGCAAATTTAATAAAATCTCAAGTGAAACCAAGATGTGTATTTAATAACATTTTATTCATATGTTTCTTCACTATTTATAATGTTAACTTAAATTGCTTTTACTATCAACTTTAGTTGGAAGAATCTCCTTTCTCTTGAAGAAGTAGAAAAATTATATAGCATGTGAGTTGGAGACTATTTGATAAGTTTAGGCTTATTGTCAAAATAATTAATTTTACTCTTTTGATTATGAATACTTAGACTTTAGAATTTACTAAATTTTATTTGTAGAGTTTGAGGAGAAAAAATATAACTTTGAGGAAACAGAACATCTTTGCTTAAAGTCTAGAAATTTGGTACATACGCTTGTTCAAATGTAACATTTTGTGAAAACAATTTGCAGGTAAATCTCGATCTCTAATCTATATATAAGATTCTTTATTTTCGTATTTAGATTAAAGATTAAAAATGGATACACAAAATGACTGAAATGATTATTAAACAAAGAGCAGAATATTTGTTTTGAATAATTTTTAAGTTTTTCTTTAATTTGGCATTGCCATCTCAAATATGCGAAGTCAATTATGTGATTGGAAAATATTTCATTTATTAGGATATTATAGAATAAAAATTGTTGAGTTAAAATTGTTTCATTCGAACCTGTATTTCTTGGAGAGAGTTTATTATAATAAATAAAATTTGTATCATTGTTGTTTATTGTAGTTAAATAAAAAATAGTGTGAAAAATTTCAAATGAAAGGTAGAATATTCCTGTTAAGTATAGAATAGCAATTTAGTGTAAATGAAACACATCATTAAACTTCTAATGTATGTTAAGCTACTGTTAAAATGCATAGAAATGAAACTTATGATGTAGGATTTACAGTATTGAAATGAATATAAAAAATAATAAAAAAGATTTTATGATGAAAATTTTTTAATTATTGACATTGTTAAATAGCAAATAAATATAAATTCCAGATATCATCAAGTAGGAAGCTTGAAGAGAATAATGGAATAGAATTTTCGAAATGACTCAGAATAATGTCGAATTAATTTCTCGAGATAGCTAGTATAATTTGTGATAATTTTAGCAATACCTAAATCTCTGCTAAATCTCTTTAAGTTTGCAATAAAATAAAATTGCTTAGAGAAAAATATTTCTAAAGACAATTAATGTAAAATCCTTAAAAACGATTAAAATTTGACTTTGTATGAACATTTTTTTTTCTCTCAAGATTTTTATCCCCCAAGAAGATTCAATTCTCTCTATCTTATTGTATGTAAAATATTTGTACAAATAAAATATTTGTACAAATATAAGTAACTTACAATATCATTTACAGAGATAGGCATGAAACTTCTTAAGACCTATCCCTTTTCCAAAGTAATTATAATATTTTTCTATCTCAATAAATAATTTCAATAATTCTTTCTTTTAATATTTATTTTATAAATTTATTTATTATCGATAGAAAAACAAGCTAATAAACAAAAAATACATATATATCCAATGTTGTATTTGTTTCGAATTATACATTTACTGCTTTATTGAAATTAAATAAGACATAAATTTAACATTTAGGGTCGTCGCAACAAAAGAGAAAATACTCAAAATATTGAAAGGAAATAAAGTTATTTACAAAATGAAAATCAAATATTTTTTTTTTTTGAAAAACATAGTATAAAAATATTTAAAAAAATTTGCTTGTTCCAAAAAGCTTCTCTGAAAAATGTCTGTTCAAATAAAAAAGATTAATTTAAGAAATGCATTTGAATTTTTATGAAATTAAGTTTCGAAAGTCTTTTGAAATATTTCTAAATTTGGATTTATTCTTAAAAATTACTATTTCTTAAATTTTTGAAGATATTCTATATTTGAAGATATTCTACTCCAAAACCATTAGGATTCTTAAATATTACGAAATCTAATATTCATATAAGTTTTTTTAACTTTTACCAGACCAATGATTTTCATTTTATTAATAATATGTCAGAGATAGAAAGAGTTTATCATTTATATTAATTACATTGGGAGATGTAAATAGTTCTTTATGTACTTTTTATCTTGAATAATTCGTGATTAGTTATTTAATAACAATGTAAACCAGAAAAATCAGTATCTGGAATTTGACATGCATGTAAAGTCTGTGTGTATATGGATAGCCTTTGAGCAAATGTAAAGAATTATATGCTTCGTGCATGTTATCTTTGTAATATATAAATCAGCCATTGTGAATGAAAAGCAATATTTCAGACATCCCATCAGTAGAAATTCCTATGATGAATGACTCAATCATATCTTCCCTGATAACGATCGTGACGTTTTCCCTGGCAGTACTCTACGGAGCACTGATCATTAATCAGTAGAGTCCCTTGGTTTGATGGATTGAGCTTTCAGGTTTAAAGGCCATTTATTTTAATACTTGTTATTTTAAATTTGATTGTTTACACCTTTGAAAAGTAGTTTATATTTCGTTTTGTTCATAATATTTTGTTCATCGTTCATCTATTCCAGTTGATTAAAAAGCATATTTATAAAATGTGAACTATAATAATTAGAAAAACTGTTGCATTTCTATAAAAACTAATGTACTAAAAACTGCATTTTAAGCAGTTCTCCTTGAACACAATATTTTTTCAGTTTTTAACATGAAATTACTGAAAAAAATATTTTGTTTGTGTGCAAGCACAGGCTTCTGTAAGCAACGGTAAATGGGTAAAATATTAGATAACATCAATTTACTCCGATAATTTTTGCCAGCTATGATTTTTATTTTTTCTTGGATATATTTTACTTGAGTTTCATAAATACACGTAAAGTACATATACTTTGAACATAAATCTTGATGTGATCCTAAATTCTTGTACATGAAATTAAGTAATATTTTACGTACAATAAGAAGTTTTGAACTTAAACAAAAAAAAGAAACAGTTGCTTGAATGTTCTTTATTATATTATATTTTGAGTCTTCTTTTTATTCTATGATTAACTCTTTGATACTTTATTTATGATATACTTTATTATTACTCCACAAGAGGAAGTAATATTGTAGGTGTATGCATTTTACTCAGATTTACGAAGGTCATCTAATAAAAATATATTTACGATATACAGCAAATGACAAAAACGTGGAAAGAACTACCCTTTATTTTTCATTTTAGTTTTACTTTAAGGATATATCTATAATTATAAACTATATAATGTGAACTACATTAAAGAATATATCAAATTTACAAACTTTTTCAGTAATAAATATCAACGCTAATTTTAAATATCAATATTGTGTGAATATACAATACTAAACAATTTTAGAGAAGTAACGATATTATATTTGACATTTAGAGAAAATTTCCATTCTTGTTTGTTTCATAGGTAAATTTATAAATATTATTGACTGTTTATTTTTAATTTATCTATTTAGCTGAATATTTATTCTGCATTAAAAAAGATATCATTAACATTCATTTATGTCATTTGGAATTTTGAAGAGTAGTTGCCAGCTTTTACTTATTTATTTGCATGACCTTATTATAGCTTATGCTTATCTTTTTCCTTTAAATATATTGTTGAATAAAAATATAAATAAAATTTATATCAAATTGTATTTTTTGACTTTGAACATTGTCTTAACCTTGGAAAATATTTCCAATTTTTAAAATATCAGGAATTGCTAAGATTTTCAAATTATAACTCCTTCTGAAACTTTTATTTTTTAAATATTATTAAAGAGAATATTCTATAAAGTTTCTCAGTAGTTTGGAAATAAAAATTAAACTATTTTTTTTAAAACTTTGATATGTTTACTTTTTAAATTATAAAGTTATGTTCTTGAAATTCATTTCCAGATGATTATAAGAAATTTTAAAATTTTAAATAATTACGATTTAATTGGTCAAAAAGTTTGTTTTTTTGAAATAGAAACATTCAACTTTTTTAAATGATTGCTTAATGTGTAAATAATTTATAAGCAAAATCTTTATGTAACTCATGCTATTCTTGTTATATAACATACAACATAGAAATATTATTCTGTTATGGCCTTGATTTGTGTAATTCTTGATTCCTGAAACTTTTTTGATAAAAAATAATTATATGAGTACTTATTCAAGTAATTAAAACCTTTTATCTTCCAGCATCTATTTTTCTCAATAATGATTGAATTAATTTTTAAAGTCAAAAATTAAAGTATCATCTAAAAGAATAACACATTTTAAATAGTTGTATCAAAAGATTTTATATTATCTAAGCCAAAAATTTTCAATCATATGTGTTTGCATTGACTCTATTTAAAAGGCTTTTTTGTCAACAAGCATTAAATGCAGTGTTTTGTTTTCTGAATTCTGTCCATACTCATCGTAAGTAATGCTTCTCTTTCAGTTTACACATTGAGCATTCAACAACGTGGTCCACGGTTTTCTATAGAGCCTCCAGCAAAATCTGAATTTTCTAATTCTAGTGGGACAGTTATACCCTGTGTTGCTGATGGAAGACCTATGCCAACAATTACTTGGATGAAAAATGAAGACCAAATCTTGCAAGATATAATAGGTCTGAGACATGTTCGACATGATGGTGCATTAATATTCTCCCCGTTTTCATCTGATGAATACAGAGCTGATGTACATGCTGCTGTCTATCGATGTATTGCAACAAACAGTATTGGAGCTATAGCAAGCCGGGATGTTTACGTAAGAGCTGGTAAGTCACCAATACTTAAAATTTCATATAATTTGATAAATTTAATTTGGTAAATACCATTTACTCTTAATTTATAAATTATAAATAAAAGGTATTGTCTTGTATTTCATTTTTTATGATGATTTTAATGGCAGAAAAAATGAAAGAAGAATTTTTAAGACCAAATATTGAATTCCAAGAAATAGTAAAACTGTAAAAAGTATGGATTATACAAAACTGTAAAAAATATGGATTCAATTATATGATTTATATTTACATAAAAGTGTACCACCTCAAATATTTGAATAAGAATGATTCCAAATGACCTTAACATTATATTATGAAAAAAATTACAACAGTATTGAAGATGAGATCTAACAAAAATTATACATTATTTAATAAGAATTATTTCAAAACATTTGGGAAATCATTTTAATAGATCATGTTATATTTTTAGCTTATTATTGTTAATAAATATATTAGTATAGAAATACCAATATTTTATATATCTCTCAAATTACACATTTCTTAAAAATGAATTAATTAAAATAATTAATTGGAGTTAAATTTATATATTCTTCAGAAAAAATACATTACCAAGCCCAAACAATTTAATAGTTTATTGTTAGTTAAAGCATAACATTCAATGCATATGCATGCTCTACTTTAAGTATATAATACTTAAGAAATAAATTTAACTCTATTCTTTACTTTTTATATTAATTTTATATAAAATTACATTTATTATAAATTTTATTTAAGTAATGATACTCTTTATTTCTAATTTATTAATACTTTCTATATTTGAATAAAACAGTTAACTTTTTTTCTCGTAGAAACATTTGATGTAAAATACGCAAAAACTTGCTTAAACACTCAATTTTTTACATTTAACTTGATTTTAAAAGCTTTTTGAGAAGTATTTACTTTAAATGTCTGTAAATTATATTCTTAATTACTTTTAAAAAAATTCAAGATGAATGGAAAATTGTTTTAAATTTTATACTAAAACAAATCATCATTAAATTGTTGGCTTTTTTTCTGAATGGTCCAAATTTAGTGCATACTATTAATAAAGGATAAAAATAATTAAAGTAATAGGAGTTTGATTTCTTCGAAACATCAAAAATATTTTTTAGATACTTTGAAAAATGTTAATTAGGTCAAAAATGTATAAAAACTTTCTTAAGAAAAGAATGTCTCTGTTTATTATAAAACATTTTTAAATATTGAGTAATGTAATTTGCATTTATGTTTTGCATCTGCACATCTGTTGAGGTTTTTAATGGTTTTCTCCTTGTTGAATTTTTATTTTGAATTAATAATGGTTTTCTCCTTGTTGACAAGTAAATATGACCCGAATTATATGAAACTTATTTCATACATCTTAGATGATGTATTTAAAGCTAGCTTTCAATTGATTACAGTTATTTTTTTTATTTAAAAGTTTCATTAAAATGTATCAACTCCATAATCAATTTTAAATAGTAATCATGAAAATTAAATACCTGTGCAAAAACAGTGATTTCAAGTTATTAACTAATTAATTAAAATTTTACGTATAGCTTCTAATACTTGAAAGAAAAGGGATTTTTAAAACTCCTTGTACTTGTTAATCACCTGTTTCATAAAGATTTAAAGCTACATTTTTCTAATATTTTCCTACATATCCAATATTTTCATATTTCTAGTTTCAAACTAATATGCAGAATAATTAAATGTATTATTTTATATTCAAGCAAATTGGAAAATAATTTTTAACAATAAACTGCCATGTGCATATTTATGTTAGATTTTTATTACTGTTTATTTACTTACTATGGAGAAACGAAAAACAGTATTCGACATCATCTTTATTTTTGTTATTCCTTCTTCCTTGTGATTCTACATATGCGTCAGAAATTTGTATAGATTATGAATAATAGTTACTTATTGTAATAGATTAAATAAATTTAAGCTTTATTTAAAAGAAATATTATTTGATCTTACTCTGAAAATAAAATATAATGCATGTATTTTTAAAGGAATAATTATTTCCTTAAATATTTTTCCATTTATTTTAAGAAGTTTATCTTAAATTAAATGTTTTAAAGTTCACTAAACTGAGGTATATTCATGTCTGCTAAAGATAAACAAAATACTTATACAACGCCATCACAACAGGATACCTTGAGAAGATTGCAAACAAATTGTATGGTGGAAAATTGCGCGTATTACTCCCTTTAACCATCAAAAACATATTATTGAAAAGCAAACGAAAGGCCTTTTAAGACTGGAATATGTCAGGTGTTCCCCTTTCTCTTTCATTCTCATTTTTTCTTGTATACATCTAAGTCTCTAAAGTGACTTCTCGAGTATGCTACTTTATTCCGCATTTTTCTCTTTATTTTACTCCCTGTTTTTATTTTTACTTCATTATTTTCGTTTTAAGAGTCTTGCTGAGAGTTCGACAACTTTATTTCCCATGCTTAGCTCTTAACCTAGTTTTCCTAAGTTGTTTTGTAACTTATTAAAAGGGTATTGTGTTAGTTTTACCTTAGCTGCTTGGGTCCACGTGTTTCTTTTGTGCATTAAAATGAAACTCCTCAACTTTAGAACATATAAATAATAATTTCTTAAATATAATGCAGCATTTTCGT
>JAPDSC010105458.1:114324-152153 GCA_026290005.1 Latrodectus geometricus | reverse complement strand
TAAAAAGTATAAAGATTTTTACATTTTTAAATTGAAAAGAAGTCACGAAAGAAAATTACGGGAAGGTAGAAATACTAAAATTAAATTTACTTCTTTCATTTATTTTATAATGCAAAATTAACATTGAAAATTAAATAAAGGAAATAAACTTAAGATTAGATTAGTTTACAACTATTAATGAAAATTAAAAGTACATTAAATGTTTATTGGATATATAAGTAAACTGTCATTTTGATAATTATTTTTCATGAATACTTGATTACTATCATTTACAAATCTCTCTCTTTCTTCATGTTATAAAATTATACACTTAAATTATTTTTAGTATAGATATAAAGCAAGAATTTCCCTGAATTTTCAATTTATTAAGTATTTTGTTAATAATTAAAATCATCCAGATTGAAATTCCCGAAGTATAGTTCTCGGAAATTTTAATATTTTTACTAAATCCTAGAAAATAATTAAATTAATTTAATTACTTTAATTGTATAATATAAACATGCGATTTTAAAATCAAATTATTGCAAGATAATTATATTTTGAAAATTAATCATTAAATAATTTTATTATATATTTATTATTTGTTAACGTATGTTCTAGAAATAAAAGATTTTTCTTCAAAACAGATCTTAAATTTTTTGGATCTTTTACAAAAAATTTTTTTTATTTTAAGAGTATGAGAAGTTTCAAATATCATGCTAATCTTACAATTTAATGTTATTAATACTTAATTTTGTCAGTGTAATTATCATTTTATTAACATTTCAAATTATTGTAATTATAGATTTAATATAACGTTTCATTCAAATATTTATATTTATTTCTATTAGTAATTATATTCCATTTTAACAAATTTATATACGAAGTTTATCGAAAAGGTTTTTATACTCAATTTCGCACATGCACTTTTGATTTTTGTTCAGTTATAAGAAAGTTTGGTAATTATACTAGACTTCATAAAATATCGAAATAAATGTCTAATGTAAAACAAAATAAAATTATAATCATAAAAAAATTATCAAACAGAAGAGTTCTGATAATTAATTTATTTATATTATTTCGATTATGAATTTAGTTTCCTTTTTTATAATTTATAATTTTGAAATCATCTATAATTTTCAAATTTAGAAAAAAAGCTCACTTTAATGTGTATAATTGAAAATATTTTTTTTTATCTCATTATAATAGATTATTTTACATAGCAAACATAGAAGACTTACGTGTTATATAGCTCCTCTAATTTATTATATAAGGAAATTCCAAGAAAAGCTGATTAGGATCAATAAAATAAAGCGGAAGATTATTGAATGAGTAATTTTTATAATAATATATTTAATAAGGTTTATTAATTTTAGTCTTAACATAAAACAATGATTTAACATCATAAAAATCGAGTAATGAATTTCTGTATCACTTATTTAACTCATTGAAGAAAATATTTTTTTAAACTAAAACTGTCATTCCTAACATCAAGGAATAATATTATTATTCTTTCAGTTATCATTACTTTATAATAGTTATTATTTCTTTATTCTTATTATTATTCTACTAAGTTTCATTGTCATATCCTTAAATAGTCTTGATAATCTCTAATTGCTTGCTTTTTAGATTATTAGTTCAACTGTAAAACAATATGCGAAAGGCAAATAAAAAATAATATTTTAAACATCTTATTTTCAATGTAAATTTGATTACTTTTCTAATTTTGAAAAATTTTAATACATTCTTGTAGATATTATGAGATTTAATGATTCCACCGCAGTAAAAATATTTCATTTTATTTCTATCATTGTATTTTATTTCTGTGAAAAATCTTTTAAGATGAAATTAAATTAAATTAACTATTTATATTATTAAAATAACAATTTGGATTAGATAAATGCACGTTATAAGCCTCTTAAAAATCACAAACATTCCCTAAAATACAAATGATTGTTGGATTAATTCATTACAATTATACATATTTTACCTAATATTCTAAATTATTGTACCACAATGAATTGTGCTTAGTTTAATATAGATGGTTGAATGAATGTAAATTACCTACGTTTATTATTTTATAGTGATTACAATTTCCTATTTCTTAATTTAAAAATTTAACTACATTTTCTAAACCAAACTTTTCTACTAATTATTGCACAAACCAATATAATCTAATACATATTAAATCGTTTTATCACTATATTTCGGAATGCTGAAAAATAGTTATAACTGAAAAGTAACATTCTTGTCTCTTTCAGTGTGCTTTTTAATAAACACAATGCATTTTAGTGAAATGTGCGTTTTAATAAACACACTGTATTGACACAAAGGACAAAACTGGAATCAGTCAATGTTTAATATTTATTTAAAATGTCAAAATCCAATTTGCGTATTAAATTTTGAAAGTAATACTGCAGTTATCAATGTAGATTACTGTTTTGACATAAATTAAATTACATCAGAGGAAAGTAAATTACAGATAAGAACTTCTTTTTAATGCGTTTGTTTCTCAAATGATATAAATTGTTCTTTTTAATATATTGTTTAAAGAGTGAATGAATTTGCTGTCTGAGCATGTGTATGATAATTTAGTTACTTTTCATTTTATATGGAGTGAATTCACATTAAAAACACATTAGTTGAAAGGTTACATATTACTCACTATTTAAATTAGGTTTTCCTTTGAAATTTAAAAGCCTCAAATATCAGTCTAATATATATAATTTTGTGTATTTTTTTAATTTATATTCTTAATTTTTTCGATTTCAAATTAAATTTTAATAAATTCTATAGAGTTTACGTTTAATGAATCATATATAAGGAAATATAAGAAAAAATATTTCTTTCTACAATAAATTAGCTTAAGCGAGTTCTGCATTTTATAATGATTTCAATTAATCACTTGCACAATTAATTATTCGTATGCAAGAGTGAGATAGAAAATTGATAAATGTCATAATGAAGAAAATAAATCAAACCTCAATAAACCTATATTTCTTGAAACAATTTTTATATTGAACTAAAGAATTCGATACATTTTCATTATTTGAATGGCAAATTTATATTCATTACAAAGAAATTTATGTTAAAGGTACTTTAGTACCACTTTCATTCCGGAAAAATATCTCTCGTTAGATCATACAAGAACGATCAGCATTCCGGTAATCTCCAACTTCATTGTGAGCTTCCCTATTTCTTTGAAGTCACGGAAGCCCACTATCGATTTAGATTGCACTAATGCCAAACTCCCAACCAATCAGTTACTGAGCTACTTATCGAAATTTCCCAACACTCTAGGAACTTATGGCTCAGTAAGCGGTACGGACCATTAATAAGCCCGATCGAATGGTCAATTATGGCAAACATTACTGGGCTTTGAATTGCCAGTGAAAGAGCACATCATTGTTTCTTCCTTTTGGAATCAGTGTTATTTCTTTTCTTCTTAAAATTGACTCAGAATAGGTGCCATCAAGAATAATTTATAATCGAGTCATACATAAAATTATGAATTAAAGTTAGGAAAGGGAATAACAGATTACAAAAATATATTATCTACATTTAATTGCATAAATAATTATTTACGTATATTTTTTATTGATATTTAGTTCCAAACAAACTTATTACTACATAATTTTGAAACATTTAATATTCTGAAATAGTTTTCGGTGTGCTTCATAATTAATTAAAAAATGGATTTTCCTATGTATTCACATATCTAGTTTTCTATATCAGACAATTTTTCAATGCTATTTACAGCAGTGGTTCTTTTAGTATTTTTCAGTATTTAAAATACAAACTAAAAAGATTTATATATATATTATTATAATTTTAATTTCAAGAGATTGAATTTATTTTAACACATTATTGTGTTTTCCAATACTATGATAATTACTTCCTAAATGTTTATTTTGTGACAACCATATCTTACACTTCACAATAACATTCTTTCGGTGTTCTATAAAAACAATTAAGAATGCCATTGATTCAAAAGGCGGTAGCACTAAATTTAACAACAAATAATTTTAATATTGTGGAAAACGCAATGCGATAAACTTTGTATTTGTATCTATTTTAATGGTTAAATCATTTATTCCTTTTTATTCTTGTTTTGGAACAATATATAGTTTTAGGCAATAACAAATTATATAATAATTCTAATCCAACTAAACTGCGTAAGAAAATATCACTAAATTAAATGTAAAATATTATAGTTGTTACAATATAATGAGTTAAACATTACTTTTTTTGACTTTATCTTATTAAAATAATTTTTGAATCTTTGTATTTAATTTGTAAATGCATATTAATAACAACAAAGAAATGTTTCGTTCTTTAGTTTTTTCTGTTGTCTAGTTTTCCAGAATTTTTATTTATTTATTTATTTATTTTTTTGAAATTTCATAAAAAAAAAATGTATAAAAACGTTTATGGCAAACTCGGTAGGAATTTTTTTTTGTTTCTAATGGTGGTTTCCTTGAGCAAGTATAGTACATTAGCCGCAACAAAGCCCGAAACTGCTACTCATTTTATCTTTACCCTGTGGGCACCGGTGAACCAAGTCACGGAGGTACAAATAGCATCACCCACGCCACACAACCACAAACCCGTTTATAGGGCGGGCCACATTCATCCGTCATCTGAGGAAAGGATAAGAAACACAGAGAGAGAAAGAGAAAGTGCATGCTTACCTGAGCCGGGATTCGAACCCAGGTCCTCCCCATCCGTAATCAGTTACGCTAACCACTAGACAGATTGGGCGTCTGGTAGGAAATATTTACTTAATAATTTCTATCAAAATTATCAATTTGATTTTTTTTATCAGTTTTACATACAAAATATATGTTGACAAATTTCTCGTTAAATAATTAAAGACCTTACATTTTTCTTGAAATGTAAGCTAACAGTACAATAATAATTCGCACAAAAATATACCGAAGGAAAATTCACTTTAATTTTTGATTTGAAGATGTTTTTGAAGCAAATAAGGTATAATGGGTTCACTCACATCATCACTAACCTATGGTATTTCGAAATTTTTTTATTTTGGTATCCCTTTATATTACTTTTATTTCTATCATAAAATATGTAACAATAAAGCCCAGAAGAAAATGGTTGCTGCATTTTCCTCTGTGGAATCTCCAGAAATTTACGGAATAATTTGCAGTAATTTTATGTATAATCTCATAGTGGAAATGATTTTATACTTCAAACATGTCATTAAAAATCTTTATATTAGTTCTAGGCAAAGTATTTTTTTAAATATAAATAAAACTTATATTTAAAGAATATTTTATTTCAAAATCTGTCTCTGAGGGATGAAAATAAGTATAAATTCAGATCAGTAATAAGTTTTATAAAAATCATACTTAAATTTCTAGAAGCTTATTAAGAAGGCTGAGAAAAATCCTATCAGTGTACATTTATTTAAAATCCAAGGTATTTATTTTAATAGCAAAAATTTAATTTCACTTAACAATTTCTTTTTAAATTTGTTATAAAAATTTATCTGGTGAAATACGCTTCATCTGTTTTTACTTCACACAAAATTAAAAACTAAGGAAACTTTTGGATTTGGTTCAATATTTCAACAATATTTCAGCTATATTTATGGATTATTAATGAAATGAAATTTAATGCAAAATTAAGCTAATATTAAAGCCTAGAAAATATTATGCTATAACTCATTTGAAGTGTCAGTGCAAAATTTTAAACACTGGCTACAAACAGGCAGAAAATAATTGGTCAAAAGCGGATTATTGCTGTGGCGCTTTCCAATATTTACGTAATTTCATATTAAGAAAAGTAGTTTATTAATTTATCTGTTAATTGTTCACAATCATTAAGAAAATTCTTTCAGGTTCGGAATTATTTTAAATGCCAGATTGAATGTTATGATTCTCTCCATTAAACGTCTTGTATATGATATATAGGGTTGATATCCATAAATATAGCTGAACAATTCATTAATTTTCTACGAAATATCTTCAGGATGGAATCGAATGCGCATTATTCATTTAAAACTCAGACTCAAATGAATTCACATCATTCAAATGCACACATAGTTACATGATTTTATCGTAACTCTCAAACATTCCTGAGAATATTTAAAATTGAAGATATGCATACATTCAACTTTATTCCTATCTAAATGACTGGATTTTCTCTTCCACAACTAACAATATTTCGTATAGTAGAATCCAATTTTGTTCTCCCATTTTATGCTTATTGTTATAATGGGAATCGGGAAACCAACAAAACTGTAAGAGTTAGTTTGTTTATTGTTCAAAGGTAATTTGCATACGAAGGCTAATTGGATTGTAATCTACAGTTTAAATTACATTTAAAATTACTAAAAACATCCAACAAGTAGGTAGGATTTGAACTCGCAAGCTGTTGAGTTGATAGTCAGTGTTCTAATTATACAGTCATGTTTTACGAGATGAAAATGAGATTGCGAAATTTGAGTGCATCATTGAAGAGAATATTCTTCAATCTTCAACAATTCTTCCCCATGCAAAACGGATTCCTTTGTTCACAGAAAGAGAGTCTCATTATATATTTTGTTCAGAGAACTGAGAATAATTTTTGCTGCCAAACTACTCTCGGAATTCATTTTTCAACATTAGCTTGTGGTGAATTTTAGCTAACTTTTACTGTACAAGACTAATGTACAGTTGAGATGAAAAGTTTTGTAAAATTTCTCTTATTTCCTTCTCTAAAAAGCAATCTTTTTTGTCCGTCATAGCTTTTGAATGTTTTCGTCTACATTTTTTCCTTGTAATTCTTGCATCAATTTGAAAATGATTTTAAGATCACATTGAACTCTTTATAAAAGTTTGTGTTAGATTACTTATTTATAACCTACCGATTAAATTTTATCTAATTCCGTAAATTAAATATTTAGCCATTTATTACGAATTCTAGCATTTAACAAATTGCTGAAAATTCATGAAACTAGGTGTATTAGACTGCGAATGAAGTTCAATATTTTTTTCAGGCTCTTAACTCTACTAGACTCATCATCATAAATTATATTATTGATACTTGTGAGAACCAGGAGAGAGAAATTTTGAGCGTTGACAAATATCAGTTGTTATACGCTTAATTTAGTGTTTTTAGGAAATTACACGGTATGTGTAGGCTCTTTTAAATTTAAAAACAACTGCATATGAAGTATTTTTTTTATTTATTAGTATTTGAAAATAACATATTTTCTGAAATATATAATTTTTAGAAGTTTCTTTTTATTTACTATTCCTTTTAATTCCCTTTAATTATAAAAAAGAACTGTCTTAAAATTCCAATTTTAACCCCAGAAGAAATAGCATAATAATAAATTTATAATTTCAAGATTGATTTAAAAAACATTTTAAAGTAATAATATTTTACATTGTAAAATATAACAATTACCTTAAAATAATATATTTCATTTTTACCCATTAATTTGATTTACAATTTCTTCTCATTATATTTTTCAGAATATTTTTCCATCAAATGCATTGTCTAAAATTGCATAAGGATAATGCGTATTTTGTGATTTATAAAGTAATAATTTTTTCGTACCATTTCTTATTATATAACAAATTTTGACTTTATTGTGGAATTCAGTTTTAAGAGTTTTATAAATTTGAATGCATATTTTATTACTTTAAACAAACGTATTTATGTTTTATAATTTATAAGCTTTTATATATTAATTTGAATTTACACTTTTAATGAATTTTAAGTAAATTAAAAATTGAAGCTTAAAATAATTTTTAGAAATTCTGAATCATATGAAACATTATTGAACTGCGCAATTTTTTAAAATTTAAATATTTGTCATGAATTTTAAACTTATGTGAATAAAAGAATATTTTCAGCGACAAAATATTTATCATTTTGATTATTATTTTCAGTACCATAATAAAACAGCATATCATTTACAATAATGTAAAACAATAAATCTGATAGTATTAGTTGAATACACCAGCAATATTTCAATAAAAAGAATATATGCAATAATATACGTTCATTTAGTAAAACATTTTGTTTCTTAACAAAGTATTTTAAACACTTATGAAAACTAGTGCTAAATCAAAGAATTATGTAAATTTAAAAATGCAACTCAGATTCTTGATCAGTTGTTTACCATATAAACAATGAAATGAATAGAATTTGTTATGAATAAAACATTTTAGTCGTGTTGTTTTGAAACAGAATTATATACTTCAGAGAGTAATAGATAAATGTAAATAAAGTATTTTCATTGTCCTTATTATAATAAGCTGATTGCAAAATTATTGCAATCTAGTTCTATATTTACATAACTGCATAACTTTCTCATTTCCTGTCAAACGATAAATACAACTATATATATATATATATATATATATATATATATATATATATATATATATATATATATATATATATATATTAACTTTATCTATGCTAGGTGCTAGAGTTAAAAAAAGTCGATGAAAATGTAAAATATCCTTTAAACTTTGCCTTAAAAAACCTAGAGTTCCTCTAAAGGTGATGATATGGAAGAATAAATTTAATTTAGCTTATATTTCACATAGTAAATACTGAAAATCAGCAGTAAATATATATTGTTTAGTGAATGAAGTATTTATTTAAAAAAAACAACTTGCAGTTAAATCTGATAATTATATATGTATTGAAGAATTATTCTATTATAGAAAAAATTATTAACAAAATATATAGTATATTGTAGAAAGAATCGAATTTTTTGCATACATTCTATTAAGATTCCAGCAAGACTTTAGTTAATATGAGGGATCTGATAAATGTATCCCATTAAATAAACATCGAAACATTTCATCTTTTTAGTAATAATTAAAATTAGATTTCATAAACACATTTGTATGATGGATGTTTTAAATATACGTAAATTGTTTATTTTAGTTTTAAGATATTGAGAAATAGGATAGATACAGAAAGGGAACATCCATTTTAGAAAAGAATCCAAATTTTTTTCATTGTATTGCTGTGATAATGTTTTTAGAGGTGTAGTTTCGTTATATAGATTGCATGTTTTTTTAAATAGTTTAGTTAGAACTTTAAAATACAAGTATATTTTAAGAATACATTTTTCAGAAATTTTCGTTAAGCACCATAATTACAATTTTTTTACTAGCTGAATATATAATGTTTGCATAAAAATATTCTTTAGTATCAAAAAAAGTTGTTGAATTCAACTAATAAGCTATCGCTTAAATTTTCCATTCATAATTCTCAAATGAAGAGTAATTTTAAATCATCGTTTTTTTAACTCTTTTTAATGAAATATTTGTTTAAAATTATAAATTACTAAAAGATTTATAAGTACAAATTTTTTTAAAAATATTTGAATAAGATTGCTTTTTAAATAATTAGTAATTTTAAGAATCTAAAAAATAAAAAAAATTGTTATTAAATAAAATTTTAAAATATGTATATGCATTTGCTATAAAAGTTTCTCATGTTTTTTCAGTAAACAGTGAAATATAAGAAGCAATTCATTACGAAATAAAACAGAATAATGTAAATATTTTAATGACAATCAATGTTATAAAAACATATATATCCTCAAATAATTTCAACTATTTATGACATTTTAAATAAAAAATTTCCTACTTATTACTTTGCATGTAAATGATTTTTTTTTGTAAGCAAATACCCAGTTTAATAATAATAAAATAATTCAGTATTTTTTTTTAACCTTTAAGAAAATGATCTAAGAACTTAGGTACCTATTACACCATCTTATTTTTCAGAAAAATATACCATCGATAATCTTTAAATCCAATATTTTCATTTATGAAATGAAAACCACTGCATTAAAAAATGCATTTTGTTAGCTCACAACAATCCATCGGTTAGAGTTTATATTGCATACGCAATAGCAATAGCGTTCATTTGACACTAATCCTAAAATCCTGGCATTCCATATTTCTGAAAGTGACGCTCATCATGACAAACGACTTCAATTTTAAACAATAAATCCTCTTCCATTAATAACATTTCTATGTTAAAACTTCAAACTCATGCTCATCTGTACACACCAAACTCTACTACGATATTCTTCAAAAACCTTAACGCGTAGAGAGATTCCTGTTAGAGAAAAGGGAATATTTCTACCCCTTCACTAACACTTCCTGTCATTCATCATTTTCTGAAATTGCTACCTTCTGCTTCAACCCTCGGGGTATTTTACCCCTTATCCATTTTACCCTAAAAGTGAAGAAAATCAGTTTTTCCTCCTAACTTTATCCATTTATTTTGCTTATTTCTGGTCGAGTGTACCCTAGTTATTTTTACTTTATTTTATTTTTTCTCTTAAATGGTAGCAACTACCTACAATATAAAATTAGCCGATTTTCTGTTAAAGTAAGTTAAAAGTAAAAATTTAATAATATTTTATATAATTTGAAAACTTTATAGACAGCATTGATTAAAATGTAATGAAATGATTGAATACTTTTCTAAAATAACAAATGAGAAATAGTAACTGGTTTCAGTAACATTAAAAGCATGACAAGTAATTGTGTGTGCGTGCAGTGATTTCTAATTTAACTTTTAATCGAGTTTTAAATATTGCAGTACTAAAAATTAATTTAGGTGATGATCAACAGCAAACACAATAAAAACATTAGTATTTTAATAAGCAGATATACTATTTGTAAATATATAAAACAATTCTTGAATAAGTTATTTCAAGTTTTAAAAGTAATTGAATTGATGAATTTCTATAGCATAAAAATCATTTCAATATTTTTAATGAAGACTTTTCAATTTTGACTGCGGTTAGTTAATTACGTACCACATTTTAATATTAAAATAAAATAAAAAAAACTTTTAGGCACAAAGTACTTATGTTGCTTGCTTCAAAAGAAAAAATGACATAGATTAAATTAGTTTTTTTTTAATAAAAATTTAATGATTATTATTAACTTTCATGAAGTTTCATTGCGATTCAAACGCTTATAAATCTCAAATTCTTCTTTTGTTTTAAATTTCTTCCCAATAAGTTATATATCATACGCCATATCTTTGATTTATATCTTTGTTTTATTAATGATATTTACTATTGATACTTACTTACAATGTATGCTTTTTTATTGCGAGCATACAATAGCTTACAATTAATTTTTCAAAAAGTAAATATCTTATGTTTCTTAATTTTTTTTCATTTTAAGTGTACTGAAATTGACAGAAACAGTGAAGTTTTAAAAAAAATGTTATGAAATTATTATGCATTAGCTCATATTTTTTTCGTCATAAATACTAAACATTTATTATGAATAATAAAGTGATGATCTTAAAACATATTTTAGAGAAGGTACTTTTAATAGAACTCTATGCTGTAAGACATGTTTTATATAAATAATATATTTAAATATATATTGTAGCCTTATTTTCAGTTTAAATCTTAAAAAAAATGCTTGTAGTTTAGTTTATTTTATTATTTCTTAAGAATATAATAATATAGGGCATTGCCTTATATTAAAATTGAAGAGAAGATATTCAATACGAGCAAAAGCATTAAAAATCTAACAAAAAATAAATAAAATAAAAAGGGATAACACATTTTTCACAATGATTGATGATAGTCTATATTTGTTTAAGTTATATACACAATCCCTGAACAAATGAGGAAAATATGATTAAAGTTATATACATTCCCTGAACAAATAAAAAAAATTGAACAAAATACCCACATGGCAAAATAAAATGAAAATACCAGGACTATTAGAGTTATTAAATCAATAAATACACATTAAGCATAATATCGACATAAATGAAACAATATAAATATACATAAAAGATCTAGAATTTAGATTTAAATAAGTTATATAAATCTAAAGTTTCGAGAATACATTAAGTGCATGTTCTATAAATTAAATAAGATGAAGGAAAATTAATTATATGAATATTACTGTCTGATAAAATTTTATACTTAATCTAAATGTTGCAAAGATGCATTAAATCTTGGCAGCACATTTTCAAATTCCTTATCATTCACTATTTTTGAAATTAAACAATTACCTTTCTTCTTCACATACTATTTTTTTATAGTATCTAATAGTTAAAAGAATTGAATACAAAGGGTATATTAGTTTATTTAGTTTACCGTAACTGCTGTAAATTACTGTGATTTCAATAAAAAAATAATAATATAAATACTTAATATTCATGGCATTATCATAGTTAATAATCATTTAACTTCAAGAACTACCTAATAATATACTTTGTTTACTGTATCTGCTATAATTTTTATTATTTCAATACAAATAATGTTCAGTGCTTAATAAACATGCAATAGTTAATTTAACGAATGGAATACCTATTTTATATGATTTTTTATTTACCGTAACATCTATACATTGCAGGTAATTGAATAGAAGTTATAGTTATAAATGCTTAATAACCATGTGGATTTCAAGGATTATGATTCCTTAACACTGAATATAGTTCAATAACATAAAAAGAAATATCAATATGTTTAATATTAATTAACGTTGAAATGTAATATTTTATCCAAATTTAATAAAATTTATTTTTTGTTAATTAATAAGAATTTAAAATATTGAGACAATCTAAATAAGAGATGTAAACTCGTACAATTTCTCCTATATATAAATATATAATCATGAATTTCAAAAAAACGTTACATAGATTTAAGTTAGTTATTAAATAAGTGGTTAAAATTTAACTATTAAATTACAAAATGACAATTCAAGCAATTCATTCAATGACAATTCTATGGGAATCTTTAAGACTTTCATTACTGTTCATGAAAATTGAAATTATTTCATTTAGCTTAAAAATTCTTTGTTTATTCAGCTCCTTTCATTTCACTCATTTAGTTTTTCAATAAATGAATACTATTTTTAAATAAATTCATCTAAAGTGTTTCAAATTATTAGTACTTCATGTATTTTTGCGTCATTTTTACTTTTATTTCATTTTATGGCAAACCTTTTATGTGCAAACTTAATTTGCTTTTTATCTTCCATATTTAATTGTTCTATCATACTGTTAATTACACATACCTTCAAGTGCTTGCGTCATTAATTGGCAATTCATAGTGTAGCTTTCATTTCATACTATATATATATATAATATAAATACACAGGGTGATAATAAAAAGTTATCCCACATATGAGTCCCTAATTATCATTCCATTCACAGAAAATGAATGAAATTTTGTCATAAAGCATTTTGAGATATAGGCTCAAGATTGATATAGAAAACAACAGTGTCATTATAACAATTAAATTAAGAAAATTTGGACAATATCAAATGACAACATCAAGTTTTTTTTGTTTTTTTTTTTGTTTTGGAATATGATTATCATTGTAAAAACCTTTAATAGCGTTCGTACAACAACTGTAGCATGAAATTCACCGACGATACATAGGCTAAATATGGAGATAACCAATAAGGACCTAGAAACAGCATAAAATAAAGCATTTTATTATGTTTTATAAATTTTCCACGTGACCTTCATCACTTACTTTTCATGCGGCAGATGGTGGATAGCACGTACCATGACAATAGGAATCTCTTGCATCGCAGTTCTGATGGCATCTTTCAAATTAGATCCAGATTGTGGATAAAACTGATAAACTTTGCTTTAAGATATTTCCACAGACTGAAAACCATTGGTGTCAGATCCGAAGATCTTTATGACCATGGAACCGGAAAATAACGGGAGGTAACTCGGCGTCCAAACTGTTCACTTAAGACATGTTTAACTGAAGAACCAATAACTGGAGGAGCGCCACCTTAGATCCAACCATATTCTGATAGTAAAGCTTTTTGCCGTTGCAATGTGGAATGGTTGGTTGGTTGTGTTTTACGGCGCAAGATCAAAAAATGGACAAGCTGTGCCAGTTGAAATGCGGGAATCGTGTTATGAGTTAACATATCCAGGTAGCGAGCACTCGTTACTGTACGTTTACAGATCACCGGCAGTAATCTCTTAGAAAAAGTAAGGGCTGAGGATGAACGTACTCATTATACCAAACCACAAATTTACTTTTTCCTCATTTGTTGCATGTGCAAGCATAGTATGTGGCTTATTCTCTGCACACAGCACACATATTCTTTTGAATTCACATTACCAGTTAATGATAAATACTCTTCATCTGTCCACAGAATGTGTAAAGACAGCTTATACCTTCATCCTTCCGGATAAGGAATTGATTCGCTAAATCCAGCCGTAATAATCGACACTCGCTTTCAACATCTTGACACGTTGGAATGTATATAGAAACATGTTTAAAATAGAGCTCAGAATCTTGCTTATAGTTAAATTCAACAGATTCAGAACACTTGAATCATCACGTGCACTTGCGAGATGAACTGTGCTTATAGTCTAATGAACTTCTTCAAAAACCAGCATTTTGTCCTTTCAGGTAATACGTCTTTACGATTTTCCCATGTTCTGCTGCTGCATCTGGTCTGGAATGGCAGAAAACATCATATTCGGCTCGCATTTCACAACACTTTTTCTTTCACTTAGAGTGTTGATGTCAGTCATGACCATGTCTTAAGTAAAACTCGAAATTTGCGTTTCTTCTTCTCGTTTAGTAAGGGACTAATCAGGCTGGGATCTCAGCCGAAAAAACAGTGTGATGTAAATGAAATGAACATTAATGCTCTGATACATGGCAAAGTCCTTTTTACTTTTCCTCGCCTACGCCCGGGGATTTTCATGCTAAACGTGCTATTTGAATGCTATTTAGTGTTTTTCAATATGTAGATTGCATTCCAATACAAAATTTGGGTGTTGCATTGGAAATTTTCAAAAATTTTTCACTGTAACCGTTATTATTTGAGTGACACTGTTGTTTTCTACGTTTCATTCTTAATTCAAAATAACTTATGCCAATACTTCATTCAGTTTCTGTGAATGGTATGATAGTTAGGGGCCCAAATGTCGGGATAGATTTTTTATAATCACCCTGCATATATATTTGCAATTTGTCTTTAAATAAGTGAGTTAATTTGTTTTTAAATTCATAAAATAATGAACTTAAATTCAAGTTGGTAATTATATTACTTGCATGAATTGAAGAAAAGTTCTTGATAACAAGTTACTTCAACATGCGTACCCTTCTTTTCACGTAGAATATGAACTCGAGAGTTAGCTTTCCACCCTGTGCAGAAAAATCAGTCGGCTACTACGATTGTATTGGTCATTTTAGCTTATTTTTTTATTATTACTGTAATTTATAAACCTTAAAAATAGTCCTACAATGTTACCGACTGTAAAAAATTATTTAGATTAAAAATTGAAAATGTGTACAATCATAAAATTGTTAACACTCGAAGGAAATATTTAAAAAATAATATATTTACAAGTACGGATAGTATTATAGACAGAAAAGCTGTTCAAGTGGCAAAAGAAAACTATAATTTAGTGTGCGTGTGAATATATTATCCTATAAATAAATACTTCAGATTTGTTTCATATCATCATCATTTATGAACTCTTAAACACCGAAATCTGTCAGAAAATATTTAATTATCTTAACATGTATGATAAAGAAATATAAATTTTTTCCATTCTTTTACATTTTCAATTGAGAATTATATTTAAAGGACTTTACATCAATACATAAATTTCTCTTAAAAACGTCTTATGAAAGGACTTGTATATACTTCAGATATTTAGTTAAAAACAAAAAATATGAAAGCTTTCGGAAAACTTGATAGTTTAGCTGTATGCAAATTACAGTATTTGATTTTGACAAGATAATTAGAAACATTAGCCTCATTAATCAAACATAATCCTTACTTTGACTTCTCAGTGAAGTTCAATTTTATATTCTTGATATTCTTAAAAATCTGTATTTTCTTTTGAAGCCGTGTCCTCTATGCTTTTGATAGATATCTACAGCTGTGTATTACTAATGTTACGAACACACCAGGGATTACCGATGATTATATGAAGCTAAAATTTTCTAATACTATGTGTTTCGCTAAGGTATCAAAGTGCAAGGGGTTAGTCATTAATTTATGATCCGATAATTATCATAATTTTCCTAGTTGACTGAACAAAATTTTCTTCCATCAAGCAAACTAGAATTGTTAGCATCAAATAATGGGATAAAAGTAATTTATTATTGTAATTATAAGTGAAGTGAAATGTCTTGTAAACTGGAATTTTCTGAATATTCCAATATTCTTAAATCTTTATTCTGCGTATGTTCTGTGAATGGATTTCAAGTCATATATTAAATAACTTATTTTAGAGCAATAAAAATAAATTCACAATATTGATTTAGAAAAAGAATTTGGAATATCAGGTATATTATTAAAATTTTGTTTATGGTATTTGATGTAGGAGTAACATATTCCAAAAATTATATAAGTAATTCTCATATATACTATTAATTAATAGTTTCATATATAAATCAAAATGTATAAATTTTAATTTAAGTTATAAAATTGAAAGCTAGAGAAATTTAATTTTCTGAGTACTTTGAAAATATTTTTAAATGAAACGGAGTCAGAAAATATAAAATGCACAGTTTTTAAAAATAAAAGTTTAAAGTTAAAATGCAAAAGTTGAAGATTTTTTTCATTAACTTTTTGTATCGAATAAAGAAAATTTTTCGGTTTTAGAATATTGTATGCACATGTAACAGATTATACCTTCGAGATAAAAAGTACAAAGCCTTAAAATTAAATACAGGACTTCAAAATTACATTACAAATTTAATGAAACAACAAATTATTCTTTATAATTCAGAGTGCAATTATTTTTGGAATATTTGTTAAATTTTTAACAATGGAAAAATTAATCAAGAATTTTAATACAATGTTAATTCTATACTTCTTAAACAAATGTAAAACAGTATTTTTATGATTCTCTACGTTGACAAAGAATTTCGATTAAATTATTTGTTTGGTAAGCCATGATCAACATATGTTCAACATACATATTCTGAAGAATGGTTTCATCTATGATTCTATAAATATAACTTTTTTCCACATTTTAACGCACATTCATATCTAATGATCAGTTTTCATAAGTAATATAAATTTCATTTGAAAAACATTTATTAAATATTTTAAAATTTACTGTATTCTAATTGTGAAGAAGATTAACTCAAATTATATTTAACAAAAACTTTGAAAATTTAACTCTTTCGTAAGAAGTTATTAACTACTGTCAGAAAGAAGAATGAACTTTTATAAGCAATGCATTAAACTTAACAATTGTTATGAACATTTGTCATGAAAAATAACATTCTGTACACTTCGAATTGCATCTAAAAAATAACACACGTAATAAATTCCAAACATGATAGCAAATGCTTTTTTTTACAAGAGCTTTCTCAAAAGTGTAAGAAACTTTCTGAGCATACGGTAGATATTTGAGAAAATAATGTGAAATATTTTTGCAGCACATCACCGCATCACCTTGAGAGAGTCGCGTGAGACAACAAGAAAAATCGTTTTTCAAAACAAAGGAAGTACCTTCATGTCAAACGGTGAGAATAAATGATATTGGCTGCTTTCCAGTTTAACTTTTTTTCTCATTTTGTTTTTCTTAACTTCATATGCAGTTTTGTTTTACCCAATATCCCAGTTCCGACGGTGTGACATTTCATGCTCCTCTTGAATCGATGTGTAATTTCTTCACCGCCATGGTTTTAGATGCCTGTAAAATATAGTTTATTTGAGAACACAGTTTTTGAATAAATAATATCAAATAATCTGTGTTATGTTCTTGTTGATCCCGCATCATAGCATTTACTTTGTGACTACAAGTTAAATTCTAATTAATAGATGATGACATGAAGTATAAGAAATTCAGTTAATCATTAAAAAGAATTTGCTTACAAAAACATGTAGATAGTAAAATACATATTTTTAAGACTTATACTATGTGTATATATACAGCTTTAGAAAAAGTATTACTTGAAATGTGCGTATTTTTATCATATTTTTTTACAAAACCGATAGTTTTCTAAAAAAAAAAACTTAATATTATAAATGTATAAAATTGTTTATGTTATGCTTAAATATAAATGTGTCAATTGTAATAAGCTTTTTTATGAAATTTTGTTTTATTTTCTCAATTATTTACAAATGTAAACCTTAAACTCAAAACTTTTCCCATTTCAATCACACTCCCAGCAAATTCATGTTGTTTTTTATGAATTACCAACTATTTATAGTCCATTTTATTAAATTCATTAGTAATGAATAAATTTATTGGTTTCTTTGAAATAAATAAGATATTTATACAATGAGATTTGAAAAATAGTTGCAATAAATTATTTATGATGCGTATAAAATTATAAAATTATTAAAAGTCATAAACTACTATTCATTTATCCCTTATATCTGTTTCCTATTCTGTAAGTAAATTTTTCTATCTTAATAAATTAATGTTAATTGAAATTTCAAAAATTAATATTAATATTTTCTAACTCCTATTATTTTGTTTGGATTTAAATTATCAGTTAATATATTGAAACATCAAATAGAACATGTAGCTGTTGTAATTACTATTTAAATATGTAATTACTCTTTTTAAAAGAAAAAATAAATTATCTGAAGAAAATAATTTATTTGTGAAAAATTAGAATAAATATATCTTGACATTTTTTGCTTAATTTAATATTTGTGTCTTAAGATATTTTTTGTAACATCTGTGTGTAAAGATAGCTTATTGAAACAAAATATTTTTAAATAAAACTATTTACTTAAAAAAGAAAAAACAACATTTAAAGTTATATTCTTAAAACTGTGTATTGGAATAAAATAAAACCTATTTGTAATTATTACACAAAAATTCAACATTATAACAAAATTATTAACTGTACAAATAAATAACAGTCAAAATAATGAAACTATTAAATTACTGTTATGATTTATATTTCTTCTAAATATTTTGACATTTTTGTAGGATTTCATTCTCTAATTATCAGTCAATAGAGTTAAATTATAAACTGTAAAACTTTGTGTTATAATCTAGCTGGCATCATTTATTTTTCCATTTGAAATTTGTTCACAGTATTAACTTCACAACATAGTATAAGATTCTACGAAGGAAATTTGTAATAGTTTAAAATGTAATAACAGAAGGAAACATATTTTTTAAAGAAAGTAAAGAATAAAAGTTTCAGCTGTTCTTCCTTTACCTAACCATTAGTCTCAGATGTATCCTTTACATTAAAGAAAATTGCCTTAATAAAACTTAATTTTAAGTTATCTTAAATTATTTAAATTTTTAATGATTCACAATTTTCGAGGAATTTTAACTGAAAACATTCTCTTATACCATTTGTTAAATTTAATATTACAACGTAGTGGAAAATTGGCTGAAATACTATTAATTATAACAAGTGCGACATAAAAGGTTTGCTAGTATAAAAATAAAATTTTTGCAATTATATATAATTTTTTGACCAGCTTTCCATGTGTATTTTCAATTTAACTTCTCTGCTTAGTTTTAAAATCCAAATAAAACTATGTTTTTACATAATTACAACATTTTTACTCAAGGAAACAAAAATAGAAATGAAGTGTTATTGTTATGAATGAGAAATTGATATGAATTTATATAATGTAGAAAAAAATTTCTTAATGAATATTTTAATTATTTAACAAGTATAGCAAATTATAAAATGAAAACTTTAATAAATGTATATGTGATTGTGTATGTATATCGGATAGTGCAAAAATGCCATAATTCAGCAATCGTGAAAGAAATGTTGGAAAATATTTCGCTGCTTTATTTAAAAATGAATTCTGATGGATACATATATCCAAGAGTAATTTTAGTATGATCCAACCAATTTATGTAGAATGTAATTGGAACAAAAATGAAAAACTTCTTCAGAAATTAAACGTCTTTTTTCTCCGATAGTTCTCGCAAAACACACAATAAATATCACACACTGCTGAAAGATTTCAGGGGGAAAATGCTTTTATCCATTAGTATAGTTGAGACTTATATTATAATTTGATAGCTGTGCAGGATTATTGTGACACTTAAATGTAAATTTTTATGCAGCACTTCTAGTATATCTTTATCATAGATCTAAAAAATTATAATAGAATTCAGATTTATTTTTACTCGAGTATGAAAAGTGCCACCACGATGCAGCTGATATTACCATATCACAAATTTGATGTTTCAGAGCCTTGTAACCAACACATTGATCATGTGTTTTGTTTTGTCACCTTTGTTTTAAAATAAATTTTTGACAGTTGAATTGAAATTTTAATCTCTTTTGAACCTTTAGGATATTCTGCATAAACATATTGAATGTATTAAAATTTAATTTGAAATTGTTAAAATATCGATGTGTTAAATTTTTATTTCTTTTTTTAAAAATCTAGTAAATTTTTATTAATGTAATTTCACTCTTTGAAATTATAAAAAATATTTATGTTAAAATTTGTTCAACTCAATCTCAGACAAACATTTGTTTAACATGTTCCCTTTTACATCTTTTCAATAAGTTTAAAGAGTTAAGAAACTCATTTATTTATTCAATTGAACCTCCGATTCGATACGCAAAATATGCGTGATTTTTTTTTATGTTATTTAATTTCATGGACAATTTCTCAACAATACAATTTTGATTTCTGTGGTAACATCATGATAAACTGCCAAAGCATTGCTTATCTAAAGACAGAATTATTGGATATAATAGTGCTTTTGTCTGATTTGCTTGGTGAACTCGGTTTTTGTGTGACTATATAAACACTTCTGTATTTATCATTCATTAATTTTGACACCGAATATCCAACAGCCTAACCGATGAACAGTTCATAAAGATTTTTAAAATTAACCGGGTATATAGCCTTCTGGGAGGACTTTTCATAGACAGTGAATCTTCTCATATCGAATGGAAAAATACCAGAAATTCTTGTTTATATTCGCCCTGATAGATGACATTCTGAAATCAGAAACGCAGCATCCATTTCCTGTTAAACAAAAGAGGCTGGTATTGAACACAAGAGATCTTCTTTGAAAAGGGATGCTATATCATTGGATCATATTGTTTATTCAATAATGCAAATTTATTATAGTTTAGTTGAATGTTTTGTATATTTAAAATTCTTTCATTTTGCAAAATTCTTTCATTATCGATTATAAGTATATATTCTTGTTCTCTGAATGATTTTCTAAGAAAATGTTTATTTAAAAAATCCCAAGCAATAAAATTAAGCAAGGAAATATTTTACATGCATTTTAAAAATAACTGTAAATTCTGGTTTAGTAATACATTCACTATATAAATTTCAGTTTTTAAAATTTCTAATTAAACTAAGCCTGGAGTTAATAATAAACATTATTAATCACAAGCATTTTGCAATACTTTAATCACAAGTGTAATCACAAGCATTTTGTTGAATTATGAAAAACTTTTGTATTTCCAAAAAGACGTGTTAGAATAGAAAATATGCTGGAAAATAATTTGCAAAATATAATTAATTATAGAACTAGAATCTTATTCATGAAACATATCCACATTCTTTTCCAAGAAACTTAAATCAACCCATTTCACCTGAGAAATTTAATTTTCCGAATAAATGAGCGTGAAAAATCAGATCAACTCCTTGAGTTAATCAGGAATGATTTCTTTGAACACCAAATTTAAGAGAACTTTTTTTATTTCTTTTATACTTATATAGTTCGTAAAGAATTCTCATTTAGGAACAGGTGGTACGTTTAAGTATCAGAGAGAAAATCGTTTCAGACTGCTTAGTTCAATCTTGGAATTTCATTTGTTTAATTTGTATCTAAATTACTAATTACAAGAAAGAGTTGAAATTTTAAACTTTATATATTTTTTCTTCTTTAAATCTACTCTAAACGATTACAATATTTTGTAAATTTAATTTATTTGAAACATTTTATCATTTTAACAGAAAAATCATTAAAATTTTAACCTATTAAGTTAACAATGTATCTAAATATACATTTTTCTACCAGATTCAGAAAACGATATAACATTTATTAATTTAAAATTTAATTAAAAAACAAAATTTTATTATGGATAAATAAACTTATTTAAATTATACTTGAGTATAATTGCTACAACACAAAATGAAATATAAAATATAATGTTAAGCGTTCAATAATAAGTTAAATTCTTAGTTCCCATTATTTTTTAGAACATGAATGGGAAATATTTTCACATTTATACTATTCAGTATTGAATAATAAAATGGTGTTTATATAAGAATTTAGTTCTTCCTCCAATTTACTTTAAAGTTTAAATTAAAATCAGCCTTAAATTTGTCTTTTTGACTCATACTCATTTAACAATGGAGAAAGATAGAGCTAACTTTAAAATTTATGACTTGAGAACTGTATATCCGTGAATAAAATTTCCTCAGTAATATGCCAAAAAATCATTTTATTACTACTTAAGTAAATGTGTTTATTAAATTTGATTTTTTTAATATATAGTCAGCTATTTTCGTATTAATATTTTAAAAAAACATAATACAAAAATAGCTGACTATAATTTGCTTTCATAAAAAGTTAAAAATTTATTTAAAATCACGCGTCTAAACAATCATGGCTCTTTAATTTTAATGTTTCAATTTTAATACAAGTACTTAATACAATAATACATAGTTATTTAAAATTGTTTCATATTTTTTACTAATAATAAGAATAATTTACATAATAAAAAATAGTATTTTATTTAAAATAGTAAATCAAATGTGCAAACAATATACAGATTATATTCTCAGCTTTGTTCTTTCAAAATTTACTTTAAACTTAATATAAAAATTACCCTGTAAAATAAATTTTAGAAGCAAAGTAAATAAAATTATCATTTTTCTTGTTTAAGCATTTTGTACTTCATTTTAAATAATCATTTCTATTATTGTTATTCAACAAAGGTAAAGTATTTCTAAGCAGCATACATGATTCATATATTCTGAAAGAAATTCCTATAATATAGAAAAACTTATAGATTTCTAAAGTAGAAATCACAACTTGCAGTATAAAACCTTCAGAAGTACTTAAAAATAAGATTGTTTAAAATTTGAAAATATAAGGGCAACATTAGATAATTAGAAAAATATGTGTAGTGTAACAATAGTTATTGTTCAATGCATCATTACATTCTTAAAGAGAATAACTAAAATTAATTGAAACAAATTTAGATTTTTTTGTTGAGAATGAAATGAAAATTGTTTCTTGGTGAAAAACATAATCCAAAGTTGAAAAACAGGTAAAATCCGCGAAATAACTGCTTTAAGTAAAACACAATTAAACACATTTTTAGGTGTTTTTATCTAATTCACTTTTTAATGAAATAAAGATTTAATATATATAAAAAACGCAATTCACCTTTTCAATTAAACTCTATGACAAACCTCAGCTTAATCTACCAACCGTAGTCCGCTTGATTAATTAAGTTACTTTAGTAGATGTCCAAATATTTTCCACACAATTGAAATACAATAGATCACTGTGTACTTCAGTAATAAGATTGATTTTATATTTAATTATGTAGCATTTTATTCCATGAGTAACATTTAAATAAATTCAAAAATGATATTAAATTACTTTTAGGTACTTGTATATCATGAAATATCCATTAACACTTGTACAAATGCACATTTGTTGCATGAATGTAAATTTCATTTTTATTTCTTTTTTCATGATTTGAACTCAGAACAATTGTAACATTTTGAGATCATATATCGAAAACGTGAGCATAAATTTTTTAAATTGTTTTTGATTTCATACTCTGTAAGAATTTTTTTTTATCTCTCTGTCTTAACTTTTAATACTAAATTTAATAACAAAAAAGTTTATAAAAAGTAATGTTGGATTTGATTGAATTCTTCATGCCTTTATCAGTATAAAGAAGAAGATTTCGTGTGTAGTTCCTCTTGACCAGGTGAACTTTGTCTCATAAGTCACACTAAAGGCCGCAGCTGTCCTCTATACAAGGGCTATAACCTGTCATAGCCAGCTTCATGTTTCCCTAGACATGGTGAGAAACAAGGACGAAAACATCACGCTATCGAAGTTTTCTATATATTATTAAAGAACAAGCTGTCTTCAAAATATATCTCCTAAACTTATATGATTAATATATCCGAAAATGTTCAACTAGTATATTCATAAGTTCTTAGTATAATAATTCTCTCCAGTAATTCAAATCAAAATTGTTGTGTTGATTTCTATGTTTATAATTTTCCTACAAAAATTTGCTTTTAATTGTAGTTGTAGTTTATAATATTTATAGAAAATTATAATTTTTTTTGTTTTACACATCACTTATGTATTAATTTTTTATTTAATTCTATCTTATTTCTGCTTTTTGTTTATTTTTAAAAATTTTAAGCAAAAGATTTGTTATGCTTTTACAATAATTTTTCCGAATTGTCCTGTAATTTTAAAAGGATTAAATTATATTTTTAATGACACTTCATATGCGTAGATAAAATTACTCTAAATTTCACTCATTGTTACCAAGTGATCAAACTCTCGGCTGAACATATTTGATTTGCAAATATAAATGTATAATTACAATTAAAAATAAATAATTAATTTGTTCATGAAAAATGTTTTGAGGTTGTCTCACACCAAAGGCATTCCCACACCTTTTGGTTTGAGAATGTTCTAACAGTACATTTTCAATCAATAGTTTAACAATAAATAATTTCTTCCTTAAATAAAGAAATTTTAAGAATTATTAAAAAATGTTTTTCAAAGAGACTCTTGAATTATAGTTTTGAAGCTACTACGACATATTTTTCTACGGTTGAATTCTTGTTTTTTGTATAATCATTGTTTTTTTTTAAATAGCTATTTATTCCAGCCAATAAAAGTAACATAAGTCAAACAATTTTATGTAAAATAAAAAGTAAAAATTAATTCATAACTAGTTTTAAAAGAAGAAAAAAATTAAATTAAATGGTATTTTAAATAAACAAACTATGATTGAAATAATATTTTATTGCTGAATGCATTTTAGAAGTTGATTTTATATTCAAATAAATGCATTCTTTTTTCTCAGTGTAATAAAAATTTTTTAAGACGTTTAGAAAAGTTGCTGATTCTATCAACTAAGAACATTCTTTAAAATTGTACACCTTTTTATTTAAATTTATTTAATAGCAGTTATTTATTGGAACATTTTTGAATAAACATTCTAGCGAAAACTAAATCGTATCGTTAAAATACAAAAATTTATCACAGCGCATGTATATTTCCTTAAGACAAAAAATCATGCCTATATTATCGATGAAACATTGTATACATGTGGTAATCCATGTGGTAGCCTGGAATCTTTCATATAGGATTTACAGAGCCTTAGAAAAGGGCAATGGATATTGCTGTATCAAATTATTAAATGGAAACAGCAATATCCATCTGTTTCAAAATATCTTCTTACAAAAGTGACTTACAAATTTTATTGAAGCATCACTTATAATAATGGATAAAAAGGAAAATCGCTTTCCACTAATGCTATGAAATTCTCAAATAAGATTTATAATGGATATTTAAGTTTATCACATTGATACTTCCATATAGATAAAAGTAAAAGATAGTTAAAATGAAATCTTGTTGGAATTTTCACATTTCTTGATTACCTAATTTCCGTAACTGCTTAATCGTTTCTTTTGAAGAACAATGAGAAGTACCTAATTACAGTTTAGATTTCAGTAAAATATGTATTCATTTTGTTAAAACATAATTACACTGCATTGCTAAAAATACCATTTTTAACTTTATTTTTATTAAAAAAGCTCCATTAATAAATTTAATATGAGCTTCACTTTATTTTTCATATTTTTGTAGATATCATCAATTTCCGGAATTGAGGATTATATAATGTCTATATATACGGACTTCTCTTTGTCGATTGTTATTTTTACAATTTATTCCCATTCGCTTACAGATCAATATGTGGGCACGAATGATAAAAAAAAAACTAGAAAAATACTATTTTAATATCTTCATGATTGTATCTCTTTAATCCTTATAATGCCATTATTCTGATTTTTCTGATAAAAATTTAATTTTGTTATAACTATTTAATAATTTATTTATAAATGTACTAACTTTGTGTTGTGCACATTTGTCATTGCTTATATTAAATTGCATTTTATTATTTTGCAAAATATCTCAAAGACTTTCTAATGACGCTCATAAAATATATGCTAATGAATGCTAAGGGTTTTATAATCTAAGTACGTAGTTTATAACATATAAATCAATATGTTCTAAAAAAATCTACATGCTCACTTTTAGAACTAAACGTACTACTCTAAAATATTTCTTACATTCAAAAACGAGTGTTGTGCTAAATAAAATAAAGAATATCAGGTTTTTAAACATTAAAATTTTAATGCACAAAAACACATACTTCAAATATATAATTTTTTTTAAACAACATATAATATTAGTCTAGAATGCTTGTTTACCTTTTATTTAACTTTTTAAATTTTATAAAATTATAGCTTTTTGAACAAATATCTTTGAATCAATATTATATAAAAAAGCATTTTAAATTATATAATTAATGGTATATTTTAGAAAAATAAATGAAATTTTCATAAAGCCCATTCCTTGTTAAACTGAATCATCTAACCCTTTAGGGGACTCATTCTACGTTGAAAACGAGCATATTGAAAACGAGCTTTAATGTAAGCCTATGGAGAAATTTAAACATATATTTCACAAGTTCTATAGTGAACAAACCTTCACTTTTTGTAAGTTTCGATTATCCAATCAAATCTTATAAAGTAAAAGCAAATTGAATTCAAATTAAATCCAGGAAAATAAAGTAATAAATATATTTTACTTTCTTGCATTTAATGTACTTTCTTTGTTTGATTTAATTTGAATATTGATATTTATTTTCAAACATTTAATAAATAAAAATAATAAAAAAATTGCTCAATTTTTGTTATACATCTGCATAGTGTTTTTTTATTAAGCAGAAAGCTAAACTCTAAAAGTAAATGAGATAAATAGTTCTTGAGAATATATCTGAACATTTTATTCTCCCTCAATACTTGATACATCAGCAACTACTCCATGTGAGATTTCATAGGCATTAGATCTTCTTTTTCCCAAGCTCTGTGATTTATTGGTATATAGTTATAGGAAGAAATGCTTTGAATTGACTGTATTTCTGGAATCAAAAGAGAACAAACAGCATTCAAACCTGGAACTAATTTTTCTTTGTAAAAAAGTGGTTTGGTGTCGCTAATAGCTTAAACTCACCAATCAGTTCTTTCAGTCTCCGTGAGAGAGACAGCCTCGAAACAACTGTGCTAGATAGCGTTGAAGTTCGTTTCAAGATTTATCCTGAGTAAACAATCATTTGCCCGTGTGACCCAGGAGGAAGTTACAGACAAATTTGCACATGCCTGTGTGTCGCACGGGTGCTCTTATATCGCATTATTTTATAATGCCTGCGCTCCACTAAAATCAGATAGATTATATTATAATTAAACTTATTTAACATCTATGGAACATGGATGTTTTTTATAAGTTGTTTCGAAAAAGACTTGTGCTTCAAGGATTCCAATGTGATTCTCTCATTTATGATATTACATGATATGTAAAATATGCTTTTAGAAGAATATTGATAGTTGAATATAGAAAAAGTTTTAATATATTTTATTACAATTTTAAATCCTAAGTATAAAAATTAATGTTTTATATTTTTCTCAAAATTGCGAACAAATAAAACATATTTTATATTAATAGTATTTTAATATTGATTTTTGCAAAATGAAAATATTTACTGGATATAAATTTCTGTTTTTCCATATTTAATTTTTTTAAAAAAACTGTAATTCTTTCAATAAGTGAAATAAAGTTAAATTTAAAAAAAGTAATTCTTTCTATAAATGAAATAAAGTTTTTGACGCATGAGTTTCGAATTTTGAAAAGTAAAATAAACATTTTTAAGCACATATTTTTAAAGTTTTATTTGCAAGGATAATGAAGTCTCAGTTTTTATACATTAAATTATGGAAACTACAAAAATATCTACTAAGACTATTTTAGTAAGCAAAGAAATTTTTAGTTTGCAGAAAAAATAGACATTAAAATATCAAAAATTGAAAAAAAAGATTCCATTCCATACCTCATTACAAAAAATTTGAATAACTTCTTTTCCTCACCTTGGCAATGTGACTCTTGTGTCTGATTTTGCAGAATTTAAATTGAAAATTTTCTTATGCTAAATAAGGATATACGCCATTACGCGGTTAAGATTTTCTAAATTTACATTTTCTCTACATTTGCACTGGAAAAATGTTATTTTATCTGAGATTAGGCATCACTCAAGGGATGACTTCCTATTTATTCTCACAGTTAGATAACCATGTATAATAGAAGTGATAAAAATACAAACGCACGCTTGCCTCAGTGTTAGCTTTCCACAGAAATAGGATTTATTTGAGTAATTGAAACTTTTGTGAATCTCAGTTTGTTAACTTTATTTTTGAGACACCTGAAATATTATTTTTGTGTTTTAAATCTTTGGAAACATGCCTTTTAAAAAATGAAATTGAAGACTTGCTTTGAGATATAACTTTGTAATTTAAGCAGTTTACATATATTTAAAAATAACTTCATTTTAACATGTGTGATCATTGTCTTGTAAGTAATATAACTCAAAATTGCCAAATAGTCAATAAATGCTCTAGCATACTTGAAATTAAGTTCTTCTAGTTTCAATATAAACAATGCTTATCATTTTTTTAAATTGCAAACCATTATAAACTAAAGTAAAGATATTTATTAAGTAAATTTATCTGGTTAATTAAATTGAGAAAGTAATTCTTATTACAGCCTTTAAATTTATCGAAGCATAACATACATTGTTAAAAGCTTACATTGTCTATCACTATAGTTGTTTTAACTTTACATTTGTCTTTACATTGTATTAATAACGCATGTTTATGACTCAAAAATTCAACCATTGTAAAGTATTATGTAAAGTTTAAAATCCTTTATTTAAATTATATTTTCAATATCAGCAAGATTTTTAATTTATTTCATAATTTATTAAAAATTATGAGAGCTAAAATCAATCTATTAATAAAACGAAAGTAATTTTACATATATATATATATATATATATATATATATATATATATAGGATCATTTATGTTAATATGTTATTGTAATGCAAACTTACACATTTCTTAGCACTTAAAAGCATATAACTAACTTTTCCTAGTTAAAAGCTTGAAATCCTATGAAATATATACATAACTGACTGCAACATAATATTTTCATAAATAAATTTTGATTTTGAATGACAAAACAAATTAATGAGATTCAAAACAAAAATTCAATCATTTTTTTAATTCTTAAGAGGAATTAGTATGAAGGCACTTTTTACAAAAGTATTTGATTAAATAAAAAAACATTAAAAAATTGCTATATATATATTGCTTTTATATTATTTCTTAAATGGATAATCAAAAAATAGTTTACATTTCCGCAGGTTAAATATATTATAATAATTATTATATTTAAACCCAATCTACGAGATTTGTACATTTATAATTAGTATTAATATGTAAGTAAATAAATATAATCTTTATAGAATGTAAACATAAATGTCATTCTGAATGTGCAAAAACTTTCACGGAGATTTTATTAAGAATATATAAAATATATTGAAGCATTTTGAATCTTAGGTAGAAATTTAGAAATGAAACATTTTGAAGAATTAGATAGTTTTGAAATTTCGATTCCATTTTTCGTATTTCAGTTAAAATGTAATTAACATTGAATTGAAATCTGAAAATAATAAAATTTTTTATTTTTTGATTTATATCATAATGGAACTTGCTCCTTTTCAACCAAGAGAATGTGTGGTTTTACTCCCTTTTGAAATTTAGTTTGACTTCTAGACATAATTCCAAGAGTAGAGAAAATATATGTATTCTATTAGATTAACCTTCTTTCAGTATTCTTATATATTTTTAAAAATAATTATATTTACTACTAAAAATAATATTTTCGCTCATTACGAAGAATTTGTTTTCAATATTCCCATTTGAAACGCACTAAAAAGTAATAAACGAAATTGTGACTCAAATACTTAATTATTTTCAATCAAACTCTTTAAAGAGAAGTAATAAGAATTCTTCATTATAACTTATATGTTATTAACTGATCTATATGTAAGATTTTGTTACTTAATACTGTTTCAAGGACTTTTGTATCGACACCATTTTAATTAAAAGTAAATAAATATGCGATATTGTTCAAATAGTAAATATGTTTTGGAACAATAAATATCACAATTTTTCCAAATGCACCTTTCTTTTGACACAATTAATGCAAACGGTAGGCACAATGCTACGTCTATTAAAATTTCAAAATAATCATAGCCTGTTAATACTAAGATATATTTTAAATTTCCCTAATCAGAGAATAAACTTAAACATTATTAATTATTTTTTAATCAAAATCTAAGTGGTATTTCTTCAAATATGTGACTTCAAATTATAAATTATTTCATACCTAATGATGTTTCTAGGTTAATTAATATATTTAGTAAAATTTATAAAATCATTCAAAGTTGCATGCATTACATAAGTCTAGGTATATATTAATTTATAATTCATGAACTTCCTTTAAAATAATATGCTATTGAAATATATATCAATTATTGAAATATCATTAACAATAATATTGATTTCTAAGAATTTTAGAACTTTTTAACAATATTTTAATTTTTTTTCAATATAAAATTTTATAAATAAAAATTTTTATAAAATAAATATTTTTTCCTTATAAATGATGTTAATTTGAGAAAATTTTGCTTGAGTTTTATTTTTATGCATATCGAAAAAAATTATGTAAAATTTACTAAGCATTTCAATTTTTAAAATTATTTTAGGATACGAAATAAGTATTAGCAATCATATTATTAGAATATTATCTATAATACTGCTTTTGATGATAAGTAAGCTTAAATGTATAGTATTTAGAAGCTATTTTATTTAATATATAATTATTTGTATAAATTGTGATAATTTGAAAAGATAATAATTCATGAATCTCGGTTTTGTTTTTTTTTATTTTATTTTAAAATCTCTTATTCTCCTCTCGTTCCTAACTATTTATCTCTCTCTATTATCTATAACTCTATTTACTTAACATTTTAAAACAATATGCAAATAATGAATTTTTTTTCTGAAACAAGAAGTTTTTGAAAATATTTTCTGATATTCAAGTTTTAAAAATATTTATCACACATTCAAATAAATCAAAAAAATTTTATCCGTATTTAATTATTATTTTTATATATTTATAATTTATATATTTATAATTTATATATTTATAACGTATTTAATTATTATTTATCCGTATTTAAATTTTATTTATAAAATTTTATATTAATTTATCAAAAAAAAATTTTTTTTATAAACTATCTATGTTATTCAATGAGTATTCAGCATTAAACTAAATTTTGTCTAAGTCAACAAAAATTAATTATTTATATAATATTCAGTGTTTGTGATTCCCAGTTATGAAACATCAATCAAATAATTCTAGAAAAATCTCCCTATTAAATATTAAATTTCGAAGCAATGAATAAACACAAAACTAGTAATACGAAATCTTAACTACTTTAAATTTAAATTATAGTTGTTATTAAAAAGTACAAATTCTCATACAAATGAATTTTCACCTTTAAATTTACTTATATTTATTACCGAAAGTATGTACTAAGTTTATTTCGAAAATTCCAAATATTGGATGGTTTCATTCTAAGTCAAAATTGTTGAATTTTTAATTAAATTTGACAAACCCAAAAATTATATGTAATCATTATTTCTAAATATATTTTATGCACATAACGCAACTTGAATTACGAATGATATGTCAAAGTAAAAAATGAGAGTCCTACATTCCAGAAAAACAAAATTTACAAGACATTAGTTCCTTCCCTGTGTGGTAGGCGAAGCGTATCTCGGTGTGTCCCCCTCAAGCAGTAACACCACCTGTGTCCCCTTTCCTGCTCTCCACTTATTGATTTCGCAAACCTTTAAAATTCATTGACTTTTTACTGCTTCCAGGCAAACTTGTGCAGAATCTATGTGAGCAGAAAACTCAAGCGCTATTTTAAAATTTTTATTGTTTGAGGTGGTACCAAACAATTTTCTTTATTTTTTTATTCGAAACACACCGATTTATTTAGCAGCTTTCTATATACATCCATTTCTCTTCTTTTTTCTTTTATTATATTACTTCTAGAAAATTTCCCTTCAATGATACTACTGGGAAATGTTAAAGTAGGGATTTCATTTTTATATTTTTTTGTTAGGAAACTGCAATTTTTTTTTCTTTTTCCCTAAAACCGACAGTGCACTATTAGACAGAAACGATTTGTGAAAGTAAGTCAAAGACTAAAAATGCTTCGAGGGGATTGTTATGGTAGTAACTTCATATATCTTCAAGACATTTCTTTCTTTGGAGTGATATTTTACTTTAAATGGTTACAGTGATGACGAGAAATATGGAAAATGCCCTTATCGGTAAACATTAGAAATTGACACAGCATAATGGTTTTAGTCTCTACTTCAATTGAAAACGAAAATTCAGTAAAAAAATTTTCGTGATAGGTTCTCATTCAATTTTTTTTCTCAGTGAATGTCTTCAATGATTTAAAAGCATTTCACTTTTTCAAATCTTTTTTAAGAATTGGGAATAGTGCTTCACTTGAAAATATTATTTCAGAAAATAGGATATATTTTATACTTGTCTTATAATATTTTATATGAAATGTTCTTTATGCATTGAAATTAAAATTTCAAATATTTTTAATTTAATAAATTGATAATTACATTTGTTAATAGCTGCATTTTCCTATTAACATAAAATATTCATTTTTAATTTAATTACACAACATAATGTCAGCATATTTGTTACCTTCGTAAAATTTTACGAACTTTAGACGTATATTACAAAATAAAGAATGAAATATTTTTTTGGTTAAGTAATTCCTACAATTCATGAAAATATTTATTTAAATTTAATCACAATGAATAAAAAGTTTTTGAAAATTGTGATTGACTCCAATACAAATTATGAGATATTTTATATTTTTACACATGTATCATTAGAAATTTCATTTAAAATTATTTAAAAAATGCCAGCAAAACAAATTAAACCACTTAAAAATGCGTATGATTTAAAATAGCAGTAAGTTTATATAATTTATATACATATATTATAGAATAGGGTAAAAAATCTATTTAATGATAAAATAGTGAAATTTCTAAATTTTTTAAGAATAATTGAAAGTCAAAATGCATAAAATCTCATTGTAGGAAAAAGTAAAATAAAATTACCAAATTATTTAATTGTTTTATTTGTTGAATAGGTAACAGGAGTTTTCAAAAATGATTTAAACATAGTTTATATATCCGTTGAAATCCTTCATATAAATTTTCTCACAAAATTAATTATACGTAGAAATAGTTTTATAAAAAAAATTAATGCTTTTTTTATATCAGATTTTGAATATTGTGCCTAATTTATAAGCTATTATTATATTCAAGAAATAATTAATAAACTGAATGAAATTTTCCTTATATGTTATTATTATTATTTTATCCAAATAACTACTGTTTAATTTCTCTTAAATTGAAAATGGGGTCATTTTCTATAACCCAATTATAACAGCGCTTATTAAAAATATTTATATAAAATAGTTTGATAGACACAGTTTAATTATTTTAAAATTCCTTGCATTAAAAAATGACGTTGCAAATTTGGGAATATAAGTTGTTTTGAACATTATATATAAATAAAAATATATAATATATCTTACATTACCCAATCTTCTATTAATATAGATGATATTAAAAGTCATATATCCAAATAACTATTTAGAATAGAATTTTTTTTATTTCTAATGGCGGGCACCCTTGAGCAAGTAAGCAACATAAACCCATTTGCCACAACAAGGCCGGAAAATTTTATCGTTACCCGGTGGGCACCTGTGAACCAAGTCACGAAGGTACTAGTAGCATCGCCCACGCCACACCATCACAAACCCGTTTATAGGACGGACCACATTCATCCATCATCTGAGGAAAGGACAAGAAACACAGAGAGAGAGAGAAAGAGAAAGTACGTTCATGCCCGAGCTGGGATTTGAACCCAGGTCCTCCCCATCCGTTTTCAGTTACGCTAACTACTAGACAGGTTGGGCGGATAGAATAGAATTTACATTTTATAAATGTAAAATACTGATTTTGGCAATCACCTTTTTAATAAAAAGAAAAAAATGATTATAATGTTTTTTTTATATTTTCAAAATTGCTAAACACAATTCATTTAATAATTTTCATTGTAATATAAACTTGAATACAGAATTGACAGGATTGATACAGGATAAGATAAATAATATATTGTAAGATAAATTGATAAGATAAATAATATATATACATATATTATGGAACTGAAGAACTAGTTCAAGAAAGGGCATGAAATCCATCACGGAGAATTGGATGTAACTGCATAAAATCGGAATCATCTATCGAGTGATCAGGTGTACACTTGACAGGAACTATTTACAATGATAATCAAAGAAGTTATCTCTTCCTTCACTATTTTAATGAGGGTTGTGACCCCTCAGTGGATTTTAATTAATTACTAGTGCAGTACTTTTCTGACCAACACACATGGTTTGAATCCCCTGATTGACTGGAAGAGTAAGGTTCATAAGTAGCTTCAGAGAAATATTCAAGAAGTTACAGAATTTCTGATAACGGGAAACAGAATTATATGCAACTATGAAGCGTGGAGATTTCTGCCTCCAGTTTTCACTTTGGCTTCTGATCCTGAGCAGCATGAAGATTTAGGGTGAGTATCCCTAATTTCCTGATCGAGATACCTGAAAAAGACCTCTGTCTGTGTCAAATTTTCTAAGTAGCCTTTACTCTCTGGTAAGGATCACTGATTCTTGAGATTCGAAAGAGATACAGTCGACTGTGAAACTTATGTGACTGGATTTACGAGACTTTTTGAAGTAAATATGTGCATTTCTTTTGAAATTTCAACATCATAAATAAAATAAAAAAGGTACTTATCGTACGCATAGCATGAAGTCAGAATGTTTAAATTTGAAAGTGATTTGGAAGATTAGAATTTCAAAATTGGAGAAACATTAACCGCACCTATTAACCAAAACGACCTTTACCTGGTTAAATATGGTATCTAACTGGGCTTTTAAAAATGAATCGACAACTCATTCCATATTGATTCAAATCTATATCATGTTTTAGCAATCATGAGAGATACATAGGAGAAACAAATCTGTCTTTCAGCAACATATCACAAGAAATATTCACTTTGTGAAAAATCGAAGAAAACAGTAAATTACGACAATAATCAAATGCCCTTTGTATCAAAGAAATCTGTTACGTGACGTACAATTAATATTCTAGTTTTATCTTGTTGAAAAATTGTGTTTGGCATACCTCGATGATAAATAAAAAAATGTCGAAGAATGTCAAAGACTCACCTTAAGATGCCTTAAAATATCAAAGATTCACCAATTTTCATTAAAATTATTACTTTTGCGATTTAAAGATTTGATTGAAGTTTGCCTATAAAAGCTACTGCAACTATCATTCAAGTTGTTTTAATAAGAACTTGTAAATGCATATACCAATATCACAAATATTTACAGACAAACGGAACTCGTCTGAAAAAAGAACATGTAACGATTCTCGAGTCAAAATTTATAGAAAAATTACCTTCAGGCTGTTTGAACATCATATGAAGCGAAAGTTGTGATCGCAGTGTTGCCAGTCCATCTGCTTCGAATGAGGTTTGAATCGGTTCACCGTGGTTCATGATATGATACGGGTGTTCAGAAATAAAATTCATAGATTAGATTCCAGCCACAATTGAACAATAGAAAATGAATATTAAAATTCTGTCATTTTTTGTTAATTAACACTTTTAATAGTGTCCTCCCTTTTGAAACGTAAGTATAACTTACTATCTTTGAAATTGTCTTTCGGAAAGCAATTTTAGCTATGACACAAAAGTTTATTACATCAATCTTAAGTTGTTCCGTGGTTCCGTGTTCCAGATGCTAAGCATGTCGCAAACAAATTTATTTCCTGATTTATAGTAACTGATGTGGTTATACGTATTTGGAAAGTCTAACTCTCAATATGTATTTGAGTTTGGGATCCTACATTCCGCTAAATATAAATCTCAGATATCCATTGATCCCATATTTATTTCATATTCTTTAGATTTCGATCAGTGCGAGAGTTAATATCATAGAAAGATAATTACTAACCTTGATCGGCCACAAATACAGACAGCTGATGTTAAGGATTTTTCTTCTTATTCTAACAATATTCTGACATAATTAACAATATTTGCCGAAACAATTATGTAAAATATCTACTGCGTGATTTTTCATTGATACTATGCCTAAAAATCATTTCTTTCTCGCAAATAGATAAAAAAATCTAAAAAGCTAATGTTTTATATTTATTAAAACATTTTTTTGCTTAATGTCATTTTAAAGAGTGTAAAACTATTGTTTTTTGGTGATGAATTTTTACAATTACCAGTAATGTACATACATATATTCATACATGGTATGTGCATAAATGTATGAGCATTTGTATGATGCTACACCATAGTAACATATATACAAATATGATAACTATTTGTATTATAAAATAATTATAGCTTATAAATGTAAAAAAATAATTATTTTTCAATATAATAATAAAATATTTTAATCTTCGAATGAAAGGTAAAGTACCAGTTTAAGAAATATCAGAAATCTTCCCCGCTGAAATACATCAATATATCATATTTTAGGAGCATTTTTATTAATGGCTTCCTTGAGATAATATCAGCAAATATCTCAGAATTCTTTTTTTATCGTTCTAATGGAAAAAGTGTCAAAAGTAAAGAATTATGCTGAATCGTCTTTACAATTCACTTTTTGAAATAATATGTAATAGAATGAAATATTAATAGTTTTTTTAGCTATTTTCTAAATTATTATTGCACGGAAAATATACGGTTCGTTTGTAATATTTTAATGTAAATTTTAAAGTTATAGATTTGTTTTTATTGTTTTAATGAAAGTATGGGTGCAAAGCTTTCCTTCTGAGGAAATTTTTATATTTGAGTTTACTTATATGTATTGTTACTTATTGTGAAAAATATGATAATAAAATTGGGACTACGATGTTTAAAGATTTTGTAAGAAATAATTAATATTATCGCCCATTGTGGGTGTGTATCAGTCAGATATTTAAAAATTTAATGTTTTTCCAAATAAAGATAAAAATTTAAATTTATACACCGTAGAAAATATTTTCAAATATATAATTTTATCAGGTTGTTTTAATTTATAAAATGAAATATTGCATTTAATTATTTCACTTTTCAATAAAACAATTTCATCTACAGTAGTGCACTATTCTGTGTTTTCTTTACTGTAATTTAGATAATATCAAATAAATTTTTATCTTATGTTATATATATATATATATTTAATCTTGGTGCTTCAAAAAGTTATGTAACAAATATAATACTTTATAATAAAAAAAATCAATTTTTTTATACTATTATATTTCCTATTCATTGGGTACTCAAATTTTGATAAGATATATTGAATTTAAATCAAGAATTAAATTCAATACGTTACTATCAATGATACGTTTCTGACATTTTTTATTATTAATCAATTGAAAATTTAAGTATCAATCGATAATTTCTATTTATGTTTCTATAGATAATTATAGATAATTATATAGATAATTATTATATAAAAATTATCTAATAGATAATTATATATATATTTATA
>JAPDSC010105458.1:83452-105205 GCA_026290005.1 Latrodectus geometricus | reverse complement strand
TTTGAAAAGCTTAACTTAAGCAATATGAAAAGCTAATCTTTATTTATTGCTTTTAATTTTCTTAAACACTTCACATAATACAAGTTTATACTTTTACATTTATACTATAAGAAAATTTATAGATGATTTTTATGTAAAATTATATGAAAACAATAACAAATGCAGTTAAATTGAAAGATATATAAAGGAATTTAATTAAGATGAATTCTCAAGAATATTTAATTCTTTTATTCAGTGTTTCAAAAACCAATGAATTTCTAAATCATAGAATAATATTAAAATTTTATAAGATGATGATTCACACATTTACTTTTAAAATTATTTCATGCTACTTCATTAGTTTTTTCATTTGTATTTCTTAAAATCACTGATTGAAGATAAGTATCATGTTAATTAAAATTTTGTGATGATTTTTGTCTTACTTCATTTTTGAACTAATATGCATTATTACTTTATTACATTTCTGAAAAAAAATCATACAAATTTAGTCACATGTCTATTGCATAAATGGTCAGAAATGCTTAAATTTTAGCATTTGTCTCAAATTGTTAGAAATATTATTTTTTAAACATAATGCAAAAATTTACGTTCATTATTTAATAAAACTTGTTTTTCATCAATAAAATTTTTATTACTATTTTAGTATATGAAAGATTTTAGTATTTTATCATCTTGTATACAATAAATCAAATGATATGTTTTTATTTAAATCCTCCCTATATATATTTAAATTGTGATTTTTTAAGCATGCAAAGTAATTAGCATAATTTACATACCATATGCTGTGAAAACGTATTGTTAAATAAGAAATAATTGTGTATAAATTTCTCAGAATTTATGCTTTTTATTAAATTAAAATTCAGTATTAAAAATATAAAATAATATATGGATTTTGAATTGCATATTCTTGTCTACATCAAACTCTGTTTCTTGATTATCCAATAAAATTCCAGCATATTTAGATTTAACTTATACAAATTTAAGCAAACATTTTAATCTTTTTTTTTAAATCCTCATTAAAAAATGACACGAAAAATTTTAAAATGTGGAAAGATTTTCTTAGGATATCTCTAAAAAAGGAAGAATTCTTTAAAAATGCCAATAAGTTTCATCATATTGCAATTTTTAATTTTCCAAAAATATAAACTGAAACAAACATTTAAAAAGAATAAACAAAAATCAAGTAAAGTTTAAGATATTTTCAAACCATTTTATAAAAGCTAAGTGTTTGCGTAATATATTTTACCAGTAAAATATCTCAAGTTTAAAATGAAACTATATATTTCTGAAATGGAAAAAAGATTAATGTTTAACTAAGCAAATGGGCAATTTGACTATGTAAATACTAACTAATTACTAGAAAGATTAAATGAAAGTAGTTATTGACAAGGGAAACTGTACTGAGAGAGAGAGAGAGATTTCTTGATTTATGTTTGCTAATTTAAGTATTACCACTAGGCTAAAAATATTCTTTAGTGAATTTTCTACACTTAAAAATCTTATTTTTATTCCTCATATATCACTAAAAATTATTATTATTAATAATATAAGTAATCACTGTAGTCTGAATCAATTCACCATGCAAAGTGACGGTAAATGAAAACGTAATTTTTTCAGCCTAAATGTATTATTTATTTAAATGTTTTAAATGTTTTACGAATAAATGTATTAAACTAATATTGATAGGAGTCTGATAAATAATAATAAAGTCAAATTAAGGCAAAGCAATATGAAAAATAGCTTATTTTCCAGAAATACACTTATTTGTTTTAAAAGTACTTTTAATTTAGAAATATATTTTGGAAAATTATTAATTATTTCCATTTCTATAACGAACAGTAATTTTTAAGAACAAAACAATCAAGTATTTACCCCGATTCTTAATAGTGGGGAAATTTGTAAGAAATTTTCTTCATTAATATTTAGTTAAATAAGTATATTTAGATAGAAAAACTCCATATCCTTATGTTCAAACGCAAATTTGCCATTCAAATATTTCAAAAAATGTAATTCCAAGTATTTACTAACGAAATTGTGTCTTTGAAATGAATAAATATAATTTTCAAATGAAGAATGAAATTTAAAAGCATTTAGGTAAGATAAATCTTGTGGGCTTAAAATAAGACTCTAGTAAAATTATATCATTGAGAAATGAATTTATTGAATAACTCTTTGGAGACATAGCAAATTAAATTAAATCAAGTTAATGCTAATAAAATAATTTAAGCATTAACAGAGGAAAACATCTTTTCATAAACATTAGTACATCCTTTAATTTAAAGCAACTTTTTCAATTCGCATATAATTCCCATATTGTTTTAGCTAAGGTAATATGAGTATTTAAAAAAGACTAAAAATTTAAATTCCAACAATTAATTTCAATTATTCGCTTAAATAAATGTTCTTAATAGGTTCTATTAAGTTGCTATTCATTTAACAAATTAGTAATTTTCCCCCTTGATCAAGTAAAGCATAAAATTAGCTTTTTCTTTGGATCAAAGCATTCGTAACGAAATAATAGTAGATGAAAGAAAATTGGAAAATTAGTTTACGACATTTTCATCAACGGCCTTTTTCGCTAACAAGTTTTTTTCTCGATCCCATTAAGATAAGCAGTACAGATTAAATCTCGCAACGAATAGGATTATGACTATAGTAATTGTCATGAAACTAATTTTCTTGAGCTGAAACTTTGTTAATTTAGCAATATTTATTTACCAGATTATATTCCGGATTAAGTAATAAAATAAAAATCATGAGATTTCATGAAAACAATAAACAAAAAGATTAATTTAAAATATACTTTCAGAATGACTCTTTCATTTTCTTAACAAATTGAGAAAAACTGAAGTACTCATACCAAACATCAATGAGGCATTAATTTATTTAAATATTTTTGATATTTAATTATTCGTTAACATAATATATAAGTTCAGTGAATGATACATTGTTACTAAGATTTATTACATTAAAACTATCTACACAAAAATTCTCTCTCTCTCTCTTTTTTTTTTTTTTTTTTTTTTTTTTTTTTTTTTTTTTTTAAACTTCTAAAGCTTTATACTTGCTTGCGTCGATTTCTTGAGTGATAAATGAAATGTGAGTTTGAAAAATAAAAAATAATCCCTTTAAATTTTGAATACCAAATTTTTATTTAAACTATTGAATGTCTTACAAAATATTGGGCACAGGATTGTTGATAATTAATTCTTATAACATTGAAGGTAAATTTGAATTGAAAACATTAATTTTAAGATAAACTCAAAAATCTTATTGCTGTTGACAATGGACATGTATCTTGTATCAATGATCATAAATGGACTTTTGCAATCAATGACCATATTCGCTATAGGTACTTGGATGAAAGCCGATATCTGTAGAAATAAAATCTTATTCTGAATGTTGAAATCTTGTTCTGCTGTTGAAATCTCATACTTTAAGTCAACATTATTCAATATGTTTTCCCTTTAAGCGATGTAATGTTCAAATTTCTAAAGGAAAAGTATAGTAGCTTGACTGTAAACAAGAACAGATGATCTCAGTCATCAATAAATTGGATCATTTCACACAATCCGTTCCTTCTTTAAGTGGTTATTTTATGATCTACATATAATGGTACCACAATAAGGGGGTGTACCATCTTGTAAAAACGCATGTAGATACAAATTTTTCATTTGTGGAATACAAAATTTTCTAACACGTTCAAATAAAAAAAACGAATGTCAATATCTTTTCAGGTAAAAATATGGATTATATTGTGGTTCTACATAACAAACATTAACACTTGAGAAGTCCCTTTATATCTCATGGTATTTATGTCATATTTCAGGTTCAAAATATTTAGGCATTGTGGGGATTTATAATTCCAGAAAGCTGAAAATAAGTTCCATTGGAGAACATTTCGCGATTAGAAATTAAACTTCATCCTCTAGCGTGTTCATTTTAGTTTTTTGCTAGAACTATCATCCGGTGTAAAGCCTTGAGCGATTTGATCCGTGCAGTCATTAATTAAATTTTTCCTTAAGAACCTTTCTGGGTTTAAGAAAGATGCGGTAGTGGAAATTGATATGTTCAATTCTCTTGCCACTGATTTCACAGATCTGTGCTGAATAATGTTTCTCTTTTACGCTCTATGTCAGCATCTTACGGCATTATTTTAGGAATAATGAAACTATAAAATGTATCCAAATATTCATAGACGCCATGTACTACCAACCTTTAAATTAAATGTTTTATATATTCGTATTAAATTTTTAAGAAAATTCTTTCTCTGCTCTAAAATTTAAAAATTTATTTCAAACAATTGGGGATAATTAGCAGAGAATTACATTCTTAAGTTTAAAACAAATCTGTCAAACAAGCCAGATTCTCTTGTTTATGAGAGAAAGTGTAATATTAAAAAAAAAAGTAATTTTTTTTTTTTTTTTTTTTTTTTTTTTTTTTTTTTTTTTACTGTCAAATATGTAAATTATTAAATTTCATACTATTTTTCTATTCTTATAAAAAATTTAATTTTAGAGGAAAAGCAATCTGCTCAAGAGTAAAGAATAAAAAATTTATTTTTTGATGAAAGTATAAAAATAATTCAATTGCTTAGGATCCCAAATTCTGTATGCTATTCTATATAGAAGTCTCATTTTGACACACATAGATAGTCAAATTGTTATCAATTAGAATTTTGATGAAAAAATTTAACAAAAAGCGAGAAAGTTCTATATTTCTTTTTAAGGAGTACACTTACTTCATTCCTTAAATTTAAATTTATAATATAGTAAGGACTAATTTGAATTTAATTTTAAATTTTCAAATGCTGTTGTAAGAAAAGTTAATTTTTAATAAAATTAGAATTTTACATCTAAATCTAAAAAGTGTAATTTACAATAACCGTTTGCTTACTACAGTATATTATTATTAATATAAGGATTCCATTAAGTATAACAAAAATCAGAAATATTATATAGCAAATCAATGCAATGGTATTTGATTATTAATTATGAATTTGGCACTATGTGTGAATGCAATGGAGAATTAGTAAATTTCATAAAATTTAAGAGACATTTTTATAAGATGTCACAATAAATCACTAGAAATTTAAATAATTTTCGTATAAAATGTTGTTTAACGTCTGTGTAACTAGGTTATATTGATAAAATAAACGATTGAATACATTTCTGAGTAAATCTTTCATATTTATTCTTTATTCAATAATTATGCTTTCGATTTTTCTACTATAGCTTACTATTTTAAAATTTTGAATAGAATAAAATTAATTAAATATTATAAAATGTTTAATATTTCGTTGAAAAGAAAATATTCATATAACTTCAATTATATGATATTTTCTTCTCAATACATAACTAATATTTCTCCATACAAAGAATTTCACGATATTAATTATTATTATATTATAATTAATATCGTATATTATAATTAATATATATATATTAAGAATTTTGTAATAGTTCAATGTTTTTGCAAATATTTAAAACTTATTTCTCAATGGATAATCAAGATTTTTCCTTAACAGAATTTGGGATTCATTAAAAAAATGTATGTAATGTATAATGTATATTATATAGTATTGTTTCACAGTGAACATTAAATCTTTCACTAAAATGTCATAACAACATTAGAAATGAAAAGCAATTCTAAACTGTTCTAGAAGTTTTCTACAGTATAAGCAAGTAATTAATGCAATGTAAACCCTCCTTTATTTTAAAAAGATGTCTGATTGAATTATTGTTTTATATAATTTAATATATATTTTCATCGTAAACTAGTTATATTCTTGATGCGCTTAATGTTTCTTTTTATTTAGAAAGAATTATGGACATTTAGAATGTAATGAAAAGCATCATATCACGTAATATATAGCACAAAATAATATAATATTTTATTGAATTTTGTACTATCCATAAGTAATATAAATAAATAAAAATAAGAAAAATATTCCTTCCTACAACAATTTAACACTTAGTTTCAAAATGTTATGCACACTGATGTGCAAAACTTAAGCAACAGGTGGTTTTTCTGCCATAACTCCGCGAAACATCATCTGAGAGACATGAAATTCAGACATGAGACACATCATTTTGTACATAACGGATGACGAAAGCGTAGTTGCACAAAAATGAATACGATCTATACAGTATGGAATCAAACAAAAATAGGCTTTATTGAAAACAAAGTATCCCTGCACAAAATCATCTATCTATGAGGAACAATAGGAAACAGATGTTCCTTATTATTTGATATGATCTCCCCTTAATGCAATGGCTGCTTTCCACCGTCTCCCCACACTCAGTACCAGATTGTCCAGCAGTTCTTACGGTAAGAATGCCCATTTTAATTAAATAATAGGCCATAAAATAGGCTTTATTGAAAACACAGTATCCCTGCACAAAATCATCTATCTAAGAGGAACAATAGCAAACAGATGTTCTTTATTATTTGATATGATCTCCCCTTAATGCAATGGCTGCTTTGCACCGTCTCCCCACACTCAGCACCAGATTGTGCAGCAGTTCTTACGGTAAGAATGCCCATTCCTCTATTGCTCAATCAGCATCTGTTTCAATTACTCCGTGTTCCTCAGGGGATGCAATCGTGCTGCAATGCATCTCCCCAAAGCATCCCACACATGTTCTATGGGATTTAAATCAGGGGGAGTACGTTGGCCAATCACCAACCTTTCGAACAGCTGTAACGGTATCCAGAAGGCTTTCCAAGTCAGCAAAACGACTCTTTGGTTGATTCTGAACTCTTCAGCTACACTGGTCCCACTACGTCCCTCTTCAAGTTTTCCAATCTCTCTTCCACGTGTGAAGTTGTACAGGAGATTTCTTCGAGCTATATTTCATGGGCACATTCACTTGCACTTGAAACGAAAGTCTTTAATTGCTCCTCCATCCTTCCTTTTATTGTAGGCTTGAACTGCGCGCAACGAGCACACGCGTTTAGCATACGCTCACGTCATGTCTGACGTTTTGCCACTGATATTTGCATATGCATGACCTTTCTACTGAACTACGTGTTCATTGCACTGATCGCAAGAACTTCTTTTAAGCAGTTTCATGGCTATCTACTTAAAATTTGCATTATTGTTTAAGTTTTGTACACCAGTGTAGATTTAGCAATAACTTTTTTTTTTATGTATCAAACTAAATTTGCATATAGATAAATTTGCATACTCTATTACCATTAAATTGCAGTACGAAGAAGAAATGCAAATAAGATTGTTTTTATTGGACTAATATGCTATCCTGGGAATAAAGGTTTCATAAAATCCAAGGGTTATGAAAAAATTATAGAATTTGCTATGAAAAGCCTAGGCTTAGAAAAAACAATACCCAGAACAAAACTTATGGAAACAACTGCTAATATACTTCTAACACAAAGTGTGGTGCAGTTTCATATGATCAGAATGACAGGCGACAGCTATTTAGATGTTTTCTCTCGATGAAAGATTTAAAGAACGTGATAAACTAGGTAACAATCGAATATTTTCTTTATCAAGAAAAAAATCAGTCAATTACATAAACATTCAAGGGTAGATTGGAAGCATTTCAGTGATCATTTAAATCTCTATTAGTGTGAACAACGTTGACCCTGACATCTAGCAAATGTCAACTTATAGTGTTATTCTAGGTAGTTGGCCAGTAAAATAATTTGAAAATCAAGTTGCCGACAACAAATGCTAAATACTGTTTACAACAGAATCTTGATTTATCTGAAAAGACATCACCATTATCACCTATCTCTTCTTCGTTCTTCATTTCATTGAAGAGACCCTTGTTTGTAATTTAGCGTCAAGAATAGCTGTCACCAAGCTTAGAGTTGATACTGCTGAAAAAGCGCTAGAGCAGTTAAATGTGGACACGCTTTGACACCATGCTGTGTCAAACAAAAAACCTATAACAATAATGGAGTTTTTATTGTTTGTAAAGTCATTTACCTTCCGGGAGGATTTTTCTAAGATAGTGGGTCATATCTACGTATCACAAGAAAGTAAACACAGAAAATTTTGAAGCATCTACATTGACATACATATTTCGAGTAAGAAGTAGAACGACATACAATTTTACCTAATACATCATTTGATGGAATTGAACTATAACTTTTTCTTTCAAAAAGTGGTGTACGATCACTTTTCATTGGTGAGCACTTAAGCATATCCTTTTCAGTTTTCGAACAATATCATTTCTTGACACTGAATTCATAACCCCAATACGGGATCTTTTAAATCTATGCAGTTAGAATTTCTGCATCCTTGCGTGTTTGTGATAGAAGTTGAGGGAGATGCAGAACAGGGTTCCAAATGACTATAGTATGCCTATTGATTATGAATTTTGCAGGTAATTATGGGATCTCAACTGATACAAGAAACAATAGATGATATGATCAATTGAATATCTAAGTGCTACAATATGACCTTTTTGAAAGCCTGCATGGAAACTTACGACATTTTGAATATCAAGTAAGAAAAAAATGCTAATACGCATTTTTTTTTACTCGAGATATGCTATAAGCCCATCATTAAACAATAACACAGTTTGTGAATAATGAACTCCGTATACAGTTATTCTCTAAAGTCCATTTTGTTTCTTACTTTCCATTAACTATTTTAGATGAATTATTCATTCAGCTAATCATTTGCAATAAAAAGCATTTTGTTTTTGTTATTTATTACATACATAGTATTTGGTTTCTTATAGCGATTTTTAAAGGTCAGCAATGCATAAAATAATCTGTCATTCAGTTTATAAATATATATGTTGCAAATTAAAATTAATTGGATATACTATAAACTATATGAATAATTTTTTTGCTTACAAACATAAAGAGTTTATATATAAATAACAACAACAATTCCCGAATATATTGAATAAAAGTTTTATTAAAATTCCTCTCAAACATAGAATGTGAATGATTTTTATAAATTAAACAAGTGTACAGAACGGTGTGTGTGTGCATACGATATCTTGATATTTATCTCTGAGGAAGATATTTTTAAATTCGAAAATTATAAAGTTTTGAAAAATGCACCCTTTAGATTTAATGAGTTTTGTTAATGGATATTTTTTATAAAACAAAACAGATCCATTAATTTAATTCTATTTTTAAATTCCTTGATGAAATGAAAAATCTTTATTATTGTGAAGAATTAAACAATATATTCATTCACTTAAATAAGATTTCGGAGATAAAATATAAAATTTCATTTTCTGAAAAAATACTTTTGTAAAATTTACATTGTTTCTTCGCATTATTCTTGGAAGATATTTTTTTATAGCATATACTTTCCTTTTTATAGCTTTATATAAATATTTCCCTCTTTAAAATTCTTTACACAGATAATAAATCACAAAAAATATAAATATCTTGAACACTATTCTACAACTATAAAATATTTTATGCTTCATACTGTATAATTGAAATAAAACTTTATTTCAAAGAAATAACAGACACATTTTTGTTTCTTTTTATTAAAATTAACAACATATCTTAATATTTTATTTTCTTCATTTTAATAAAGAGTTCTTTCTGAAATTAGCATAAATGCCTTAAAAATGTAACTCTACTTTTAATCCTCTATCTTTTTCAAATTATAATTTCAATTTTGCACAATCTGTAAGATGTTTCATTAATCTTATTTTTTTCTAAAAAGAAATAATTAAAAGAAAGCTCATTTAATCCTCCCAACTTTTTTATGTACATTTTGTGTTAATTGAAATTTGAATGTTTAATTATTTTCTATTTTTTTATTTCACTAAAGCACGTTAATCTTACAAAAGAAATAAAAATTTTTATTGAAATCATGAAGGAAAAAATCAGAAAATTATAATTTTTAAAGAATTTAAGAGCGTATGCTTTCTAACTGCTTAAGTAATATTAAATGACAAAGCAGCTCTGGTCTCTGGTTAATACTTGGTAAAGGCTCCCAAATTAACGTCATTTGGGGAAATAAATTTAACTTTACATGCAAAGTATGTTTCTGTATGAAAGTGTTTATTAGTTTTAAGTGTATCTAGATATTTTTCATTTTACTCTAACCAAATTTGAGCTCCGGATAATTACAAGAAAATCCTGCTACATTGAAAGGATTATGAAAAAATTAAAGAGATTTCTTAAAATAAATTTTGTAGTGACAATATTTTGTTTTTATTTAACACACAGTGTAAATATAGTTGTTTATACAATCCAAATATGAACTTATTTATCAAAAAGACAAAGTCAAACAGTCTTTGCAGTCAGAACACAATTTTTTCAAAATGTTAACCGTTTGAAAAAATGAGGTGGTGTAAACGACAAAAAAATTTGACATTACGTCTTGAAATGTCTCGACGGAAATGGAATCACATGGAACACCAATCGCCCATTCAAGCTTATCCAGAGAAGCGGGATTGTTTTGATTGACAGTCTCTTTTAATGTACCCCACAGAAAAAAGTCACAAGGAGTCAGATAGGGCGAACATGGAGGCCATTATATTCCTGTGTCAGTGAATTTCGGATAATCTAATACAATTACTCTATTTCCAAAGTATTTTTAAGAAAGCGAAAAACTTTATCTGTTCAATGTGGTCGAGCTCCATCTTGCATGAACCAGCCCATACATAGTCGATCCTCCAACGCTTATTGTGTTCTTACAAATTGTTCCAAAATTGTAACGTATATTTCAATAATCGTTTCTCGCACGAAGAAGGAGCCGATAATACCTCTGGCGCATACAGTAGCACATGCAGTAATTTTAGGAGAATACAGTGGTTTCTGTTCACACAAATGAGGATTTTCGGTTTTCCCAAATCTTCAGTTTTATTTATTTACAGTACGATTTATTTAAACAAATGGAAATGGGCTTCATCTGTGAACCAGATGCAGTCCATATTAAACCCTTCGTTACCGATTATTATGAGAATCTGATTCGCAAATTCAGCCCTTTGTCGCACAGCATTCATGGGTACAGCCCGATGACTTTGGATTTTGTTTGGAAACATCCGAAGGTTACTTCTCAATATTGTTTTGCGTACTCGTGTACTGCAAATCAGCTTCTGATGCAATTCTTCCGATGCTTTCCTTATGATTTTGCTGAGGAATTCCACAAACTTTGACTGATTTTCATGAGAGACTGCTGTTTGAGCAGGTCCAATGTTTCCCTTTTGATCATCATCCACGCTGCAAGTCCATTTGAATTTTGCGAACCACATGCGAATGGTTTTTCGCATCGGGTCCAACCGGAACATCGAATCGATTTTGGAAACTGTGCCTTGTTGCCGTTGGTCGGTGTTCTACCTGTGGTAGTTAAGTACCAAAAAAAGACGTTGTTGAATAGAATACATTATTTCAATTTCTATGCTAGCCTCTTTTTCACTATCCAACAGTCGTGATCACTTTCAACTTTGAAGAACGTTTTACAGGCTATTTATAAGGTAACATAGTGGTTACAGCGTCATCTGTTAACAGTTTTTGTAACAAAATTTTTGAAAATTCTGTACACCATTTTTTTAGTTTTTCTAATGAATGCACCGTTTACCGCATAATTCTATTGATCTTTGTTAACGAGATATTTAATTTTGAAATCAGGACTTATTTGCTGATCTCATCTTGTATATATGCAAGTATAATTACTCTTATAATGTTATTACGTTTGATTTTATCCTTAATACAACTATATCTAATAATTCCTCACATTATGTTTCCAAGTATTTGTGTGGTATGACTTTATACAATAAATATACTGAAGGAGGAAACGTTCTCCTCTGTAATCTCTGACGCTTACTCTATCATTATTGCGCTCTGAACTTTATCATGATACATCTGAGAAACCAACTTGTCGCCACTTATTAAGCAAATTAGTGTGTTGATGAGCCCATTGAAGTTGAGAACGTCATTGATCCAGGGGAATTCTGCGTAGAAGAATATTTACATGCAGTTGATGTTGCAAAAGACAATGATGAATCGTGAGTTAAATTTACATACATATATGTGTGAGTTAGCCCAAGACTTAAGTTAACCCTTTCTAGTACTTATTTATCATCAAGCGTTAATTTGATCCAAGGTCAGGTGACGAGGTCACACCTGAATTTTCAACTTCCTTTCCAAATTCACGCCTACCAGCGGAAAGACTTTGAACATCACAGAGCATGGACCTAGAAAATTAAACACAAATATCTATGTTCTAGCACTGTGCTAACATTCGAGAGGAAGCTAAATGATTATTAATATTGCAGTTGAGCTATTGTTTGCTCCACGGAAAGATTTTCGCATTGTTTGGTTCCACTCAGACTATTTCTTCCAAGTAAGCATTACCTTTGTTGGAACTGCGATTCGATTTGAAAATAATTGAGTGTAATCGATTTGACAATATAGTTTCTCACATACTGACGATGTGGCCTCGTATGAATTCCATAAAATGTTGTATGGTACCCTCCACATTTAAAACGCATATTTATCACTAATTAAATGTTTATCATAGATAAATTATTTTATATGTATGTAAAATCCAACTGATAAAGAGCAAGTTCTTGTTTTATTCCATGCGTAATAACTATTTTATTCCAATTATTTGGATGTCTTACCATTCAGTACATTTCCTATAAATCTTCTTTGATTTGAATACACACTTCAGAGTTTTTCAATTTTCATAAACATGAGTGTACATTTTATATACATATCCATTTGTATACATCATAGATGTTCTACTATAGTATAATGATATAATATGAATAATCGTCAAAAGTAATATAAAGAATCTGCAAGTAATTCACATAATAAACACAAAAATGTAAAATCATATTACTTCAGTTTTAATGAGTTTGCTACAAAAATATATGTTTCTTCGGCAATTTCTTCAGCTAAATATGTTCTTGCAGCTATTTTTATAACGTGTCTTATACTTTAAATCAGATTAATTTAATTACTTATTAATTATGAAATTTTTCTTCAAGGTATCGTATTTTAATAGAAATTGCTTTAAGAAAAACAAGCTAGATTGAGGAAATTCCATTTATTAATTTGTTACCTTGGACATTGAAATACAACTTAAAAATCGTATTTGTTTGAAAATTATGAATTCACTGCTAAATAAAACTTTACCTAAATAATTAAAAAATATTTTTACATAATTTCTAAATTAATTCAAAATCAAAATGAGTGACTGATTCAACATCAATCTCAATCTCAGGGGCGAGATCTGGACTACAGTACCCATATCTGTTTCCTAGAACGAGGGTCTTGGGGACGAAGCACATGTCCCGGTTAAGTGACTGGCCTAACGTTAAACCCCCAGTATTAACTTCCCAAGCATCCTTAGTATTCATTTTTTCGACTCATTGAAGGAAGGAAAAGCTAAGCGATCTTATCCTTCTCTCGAGGCTCAAACCTTAGATGTATGTCTTGAAAGTGCCATTCCACAAGCTTGCAACACCAATCAGTTTTATTAAAATGCACTGGTGTTACTCCACCAATTTTTATTAAAAAATGAGTCTTAAATTAAAAAAAATAATGTTTCACGATGAAAAATGTTATGTATATTTAATTATGAACCTATTTTCAATAAGAGAACTTTTTAGAAATAACAACATTCAAAATTAAAAAAAGAGTAGAAATACATATCACATTAAATTTTAAGAATAAATACTATGTTTGGCGAACAAAAGAAGGATGATTCAAATTACAGTTTCTTGTGGATGAAATTGTAGTTTTAATTCCTTGTTCCATGGTCCTTTTATTAACTTTGTTATAATTTTATAATTATGTTCCCTTTTATTATCCATTACAAATTTTTGATAGAGTTATTTAGGAAGCATTTGCATAATTACTGTCTTCATATGTGATTCTATGAGCAATTATGCCAAGATTTTAAAGAATTTTACTCTATTTCCATATCGTTTAGGGTTTCATTGCTTACAATAAAATAACTCTGATGTTTATCCTTGAGATGTTCAGTGCACAAAAAAAGAATACCAATTTAAATATGCCAATTTTGGGTTTTTCAAACTGTAGAATGCGATGCAGGCATTTTTAATAATTTGTAGATTTATTGAATTAGTTTCACCAGTGACGTCATTGCTATCCATTGTAAATGTAAATGTGGTAAACTTTGATTTCTTAGGAGCAAACAATACCAGAGAAATATTCTTCTGAAATAAATGAATTTCCTAAGATTTTTAAATGTACTGCTTTGAATTTTCACTTTGTTTTTCCTCATGTATGCATCAATATTTAATATCTTAGATAAAAGTTATTTCCAAGATAAAAGTTTTGTACCAATCATTGTAATTTTTTACAAGAATCAACGATAGGATACTCAGACATTTTGTAAATTCCGACACCGAATTTTTATTTTGAATGAATATTCCATTTGTTGTCTTTCGTATATCAACATGTTATGTTTATAAAAAGCCCTAGAATAATCTAAAGCAACTATTTTGATTTCATACTTCACTTCATTCAGTGACATATATTGAAGAAAAGAACAATGATCATGAAATTTTTCCTATTTCTCAGCATTTTTTGCATATTTACAAACGGCGCGAATGTTTTCAATGAAATCATTCATCCATCCTTTCTAGTGGTCAGCGTGGTTGACTGCCTGATACCATGCCCGATTGATTGGGAGGTCCTGGGTTTGAATTCCAGTTCGGGAGTGGATGTACTTTCTCTCTCTCTTTCTCCTGTCTTTGTCCTTTCCTTGTACAAATAGGTTGTCAAAGGCTGCCTACCCTATAAACGGATACCCATGGCATTTGTGTACTGAGAAAATCAGTGCCAACTTGGCTGGCACCAAATACAACAGGGAACTCTTAAAGAATTTCCTTATCGACACTAATTTGTTTGCTTCATGATCAATGAAAACTTGTAACTGTATATATCTAAGAAGTAAAATAAACATTTTATATAACTTTGTTTTTCTTAAATTTTCAATGAATGTGCCACCGATAGATTAGAAATCATGTGTATATGATGATTTTTCTAAGCCATTTAGGTACAAAATTCCAAAAAGAAATCTCATTAGCATTCTTTGCATCCCGATATAAATAGCATAATGTTTCTTATAATTATTTATAGACTGTGTCTTGGATCGTTGAATCAATGAAAAATAATTTTTAAATTTCTGTGGTTTCGAAATATTAATTACAACTTGTTTCTCTCCACATAGAATAGTTATTAACTTTTGAAAAGTTGTTACTCTTTTTTTGGAATTTTTTCCAAAGTGTTTGATTTTTTCTCATAATTCAGATTTCTTCAGTTGATTAATTCTCTCTGAATTAATTCATATATTCTTTAGAAGATGCTTATTGATATAATTCTCAAATGTTCCCCTTCTTTTTCTTTCTCTGTTGTATTATGATTGTACATCATTTCTTAGAAAAAAAAACAGCAAAGAAAACATCATAAGTATTTCATAAGACGAATTGGAGCTGCTTATAAAACGAAATTTCAAAGCAATACCGGTCGCATGTATGACAGGTTCAGCCCGTTGCTATATAAATTCCAAGAACCGATTACTTAAAGTAAAGAAAAGGAAGTCAGAGTTGAAAAATAACAGTGCACACACATTCCAAGGGGAGCACCAAACAGGTGGATACTGAAAGGTTGATTGATTACAGATATATATTTTCCCCTGACTTGTTGATTTTCGATGATTGGAATAACTTTCTGCATCGTATGCAATTTATTCATGTACCTCATAATGTAATTTATTCATGTGTAAATAAATTCAATTTTCTATGTCTGTTTTCAAGACGTTTTCCTCAGACGGATGTTCGCTGGAATTCGTATCTACTTTAAAATATACATATCTAAGTAATCAACTGAAAAAATGGTTTGTTAAAAAACCAGAAAAACCATAGCAATTACAATATTGCTTAGTCTGATTTTAACAAAGAATACTTACAACTTATGTTCTGTGAGATAATCATGACATCAGATAAATTTAAGCAGCTTGATAATCAAAATGAATTTTGTATGTCCCACCACTGTTAATTTAAAATACATACTAAACATATTTCATTGTATACTAAAAGTTTGTTACATGTATTAAAGCTTGGCTTCAATGAATAAAATTGAATGGTATATACTTTTTTAACATTTCATGAGAATTTGACTCGTAAGAAATTTTCTTTCCAGTAATACTATGTGTAAAAATTGTCTTATTCACTTTAAAATCAAAACAATTTTGATGAAATTATTACAAGCATTAATGCTAATTATTAGTCAACGAAAAATCGTAGTAATATCAATAAATTCAAATGAAGTTAAATTCTTTTTCAGAATTTAGTATAGAGCTAAAATATCTCATAGAATTTAACACTATGACATAAAAGCGGAATTTCAAACTTCTTCAAATTGTTAAGAGCATTGAAAAATTTATTAATTATTAAATTAAAAATTTATTATAATTACATAATTTGTGACATTTCATATGATAGTTAAATACAATTTACTTTATTAATCTTTATGATAAAACTTTTAATAATTCTACAATTTTTAGATAACATTTTAGTGATGTAAATTGTAAAATAATTTCATTCACTTCACAAAAATTTTAAATCTATTAACAGATTTATACAAACTACAAAAGGGAAATTTTTTTTCCCAAATACAAAAGGGAAATTGTGTACTTTTAAACAATGCACTAAATAATGCCTGAAATGCTTCTTAATATTAAAATTAAGTGATAATGTTTTATTATTACTAATTTAATCTTACATTGAGCACATTATAGCCAATTCCAGGGGACTTTGCTATTGCAAATGGATTTCAAACAACTAAAGACATTTATATACAAATAGCAGTTAAACTCATCTAACCAACGTATTTAGAATTTATTATCTAATTGATTATGTTTGCTAAATACTTGTATGAACAGCAGGTTATCTACAAGATATATCAATTTTAAAAAAGAATGTTTTGCCGAAAGTTAATGCTACTCGATCATGATTTAAAAATACTGATTTGAAGTCTTAGAGAAATAAAATTTTAAGCAATGACTACGCTTTTACATTCCTACACTTTGTTAGCTGTCTAAATTTGATCTGTCCTCGTAATTTATTTTAGCAACATATAACAGATTAAGCACATGAAAAGGCAACATAATTCACATCAGTTTAGTAAGGCATTACAAATAAATAAATGTGAAGTCATTTGATAAATTTGATTAATTAACCAGATAATACAATTCAGATTATACACTTATATAATTGATATAACTTACTCCTAATTAATAAAACTTATTAAAAAGATAGGAGCTTTAAAAAATAGAAAAATAATTTCAATGATATATATCTTGTTCATTATAGTTACTGAAAAAAAAATATATATATATATATAATATATATATATATATATATATATATATATATATATAATTTTTTTTAATATAATATATATACATATATACAAGCATGTCCCATTGCATATATATATAAGCACAGCACATTGGTATAGCATAATACAGGAATCTTAAAAGTAATGCAATTTCTGCTTCAAAAATAAACGTAAAATACACACACCATTTTGCACAGCATTAAACTATTTTAGTGATTTCCTTTTATACTCAAGCCAATTATATCGATTCTAGATCCCCGTCCCGTATTGGATAAGAGACCTTAAATAAAATCTTAGTTTTAACTAACACGATTGGAAGTTCAGTCGTTGATAGCAAGATGCGGGTACAAAGACATGTTTGCATTAGGAATTCCAGATGTATGAACAGAAGAAAGCGTAAAACTGTTCTGAAATTCACGCTTTATAGGCTCAAATTAACAACTTCTATAGTTTTTCGTAGAACATTGATTTTTTTTCATGTTTGACATGTGGGTGCAATTTAACCTAATTTAAAGAGTGAAAAAGTGTTATTACTTTTAGTAAAATTTTTAAACAATTCGATTTAAAGAAATAATGTTTTATATTACCTTCATTTTTGTAAACTAAAATGCCAACATTTTGCAGTATGACTTCCAATTTCATTGCATTTTCTTTTATTCTCAAAAATATTTGAGCAGAAAAATATTGAAGTTGTATATATGTAGTTAATCATTTATTTTCAAGTGTAACAATAATATTGAATTAATTGTTGTAAACTACTAATATTTTTAAATCGTCTTTCAAATTATATGTGTAAAAATATAACTTCTTATTCACAACACAAGTGTTTTTAAAAAAATCACTTCAAAAGAAATAAAAACTATCAAAATTGTATTTAAAAAAAAAAAAAAAACCCGAAGTACTTAAAATAAAAATTTGGTAGCCATTTGAGATCGTTAGTTTGTTATGTAGTTATCATAAATTTATCGAATGAGTATTTTAATCTTTCAAATAAATTCAGAAAACAAACAATATTATGCATATTACATTACGTATAAAATATTATTTTTTGTATTAATTTTTAATTTACTAAATACTTTTTCTGGGCAAATTAATATTATAAATTATCATTAAAATTTACCCTTCACATTTGTTTTAAAAATTGCTATCGCTTATATAGATTGTTCTAAAACATTCCTTTGATAATATAATTTTTACATTAACATCACCGAATTACGCAGAATTTGTGATTATAACTTTAAATTATACAAAATTTTTACATTTCAATCATGGAAAGCATAATTTTTTAAATTATAGAAATTTAAATGTGAAATTATGAAAATGGGTACTTTAAAAAAGTTTATTTTTTTTATAATGTATAAAAATATTTATACAGCTTTTGGAGTTTCTTTTGAATTTTTCTTAGTCTTAGTTACAAAAATTACAAAAAAATGAACGATATGATTAAATCTCATATATAAACTCAGTTCAATTCAATTTTAGATAAAAATTGAAAATGAAATTAGCAAAGTAAATAAAAATTATAGTAAAATAACAGAAATCTTTATTGTTTTAGAGTTTTAAATATGAATTTATATTTGTGAATATTCTTTTTATTTTATAGGAAAGTAACTATATTAGAGATTAACATTACATATATTAAGTGTTCTTTCATTTGTGTATGTTAGATGAAAATAATTTTTGTTAAATTCAAAATTAAATTTAAATTAAGTGAATTATAAGATGTTAAGTTAAATACATGTTGTTAAAGCATAAGCGCTTACAAATTTGAAATTATTTATTACTTTACTTTGAAGGTGTTTTAGAAAACAAAAATGAGAAGTGACAAAAAAATAAAAATAAAGAAAATAATGTTTTAATTGTACTAATAACTAATTTAACTACATTATTTAAGGGCATTTTTCAAATTTGACAATTTAGAAAACATTATTATTTAACATGAACTTCGATGTTTAATAGTTGTTTGTACTTCAGCATGATTTTTCACATTTAGAGTAATTAATATTTATTTTGATAAAATTAAAAATAAAAGAATATAATTTCATCAAAATTTCACAAGCATTTCACAGTGAGAAGAAAATGAATGGAAAAGTTATAAAATTAATAAAATAATTTAGTTGCAATGTTTATTTACATAAATTAAAAAAAAAATTACAGTAAGTAATTAAAATAAAGGTGATGTATATATTAAAAAATGCAAAATTTCACTATCAACATTCTTGTCGTAGAGAATGTTACAGAAAATTCAGTAATTTCACGCACAATTTCAATTCATATTTCCACAAGTTTAATGGAAATTTGTTTGAATGTTTAATAATAGCTTAATGTTATTCTCAAATGAAACAATAACTAGAAAGTAAATGCAGTTTATAATATAATTTCTTAAATGAAATCCCTAATATTTGCACAATATAAGCATGAAATAAATAATGTGCATTTTTACAACAAATATGTTAAATACATATCTTTATGATTCTTAGGGAGATGTTTCTATAAGGAAATTTTTCACTCTATTTCTGAATTAAAACCTTTGAAGCACTTGTTAAGTTTCTTCACATGAAACTTAAAAATCACGGTTTATTGTTGTTAAAAATTTTATTCTTGTTAAAAATTTATTTTTAAATAATATATAAATTTTAAGAATAAAATTAAAAATGTAAGGTTTTAACTGAGTAGTCATTTTATCCTGATTTATTCTTGAATAAATTGCGCAAATGGATGGCTAAATTGTTTTTATTTTGTTATGCAATCTTGAAATTTCGCTTCCAGAGAAACTTCCTCTTTTTTCGTGATCAGATAAGGAGAGAATGAAATAAATAAAATTAAATGAACATTAAAGCTATTGAACAAAGTCACGTTGCGTTTCATTTATTTTGATTTCAAAGATGATCCTTGTTTAAAGCACTTTAATGTTTTTATTCAAAGTCAATTTCTTTAATGAGATAATTTCCGCAACTGCATTAATATGAATATACAATTACTTTAAAGCGTTTTAAGAGTCAGTATTTTTAAGAGATCAAAGAAATTTTTTAAGATTTTAATGGAAATGTATGGAGGAAAGGAAATGATCATTTGTTAAAAAAAAGGAATTAGAAAATATAGAATATACTTTATTTTTTAAAATAGTAGATGTAATATTTTGAAGAATAAGTCAGAAAATAAAACATGTTTTATGTAACTACGATTTATATTTCTTGCTATATTATATACACATCAAAATTTAAAAACTAGGTAGCTTTTTAACAGAATTAGATGAGTAGAATTTTTGTGATTATAAATACTTTATTTAATGAAATAATTCTTATTTATTGTTATGTTTTAGGCTCAAAAAACAAATCAATAAGAATTACAAACCGGATTCAATATACATATATATTCTTTGATTTTAAATTAGCCTTAGACTTAAAATTTTTATGAAATTATTTTTACATTGAATTCATAAATATTTAATCTGGATACACACATTTTATAGAAATAATATGTAAGCATTTTAGTACATTGGTTTAATAAGGAATTTTAAGCATTGTATTTAAATACTAATACAATATTCAAACATTTAAATATTTTTTAAAATTTTTGAATTATATATAATTAAATATAAATTAAGTACTAAATAAATTTCATAAACGTGTCAAAAATATTTAATTTACGAATGTTAATCATCCTAATTTTTGACATTGAATAACTGAAAAATATTGTAAATCACATTTTATTGTAATAATTACTAAGAAATAAATATATTTTTAAAGTATAATTGTTTACTTTAATATGCAATATATTCAGCAATAATATATAAATTTTTATAAGAATTATATATTTACAATGGAATTACTTCCTTGATTTGAAAAAAAAAATCAAGATGAGACCATTATATATATATATTTGATAAAAATAATTTTGATCTTCTTTTTACGATAAAAATCATCCATGCATTACATTTAATAAAATTTTCATGTCATGACATTTTTAAAGAATCTTTGAAATATTTATTTGATATTATTATATTGAAATAAATAAGAAAGTTATATAAAATTTATTTTTATTTTAGTTGTCAATCAAAAATATGAGATTCATCTTTTTGACGAATTTGTCTTGCGAGGCAATATGGCTGTCTTAAGATGCCCTATACCCAGCTTTGTTAAAGATCATGTTAAAGTAACTTCATGGGAACGTGTAGATGGATTCCTAATTACACCAGGAATAATTAGTGGTAAGTGAAAAAGAGTTAATTATATTGAATAGTAACTAATTATTATAAGCTAATGTTTGTTTAAAAATATTTTGGAATATTGATCATAACAACTATTGATCATAACAACGAATAATATTTACTACTATAAAAAATTTATATAAAATAATAATAATCTACTACTGAGAATAGTTATGAGAAATTTATTTTCATAAAGACAACAATTTACAATTACT
>JAPDSC010105458.1:71948-82631 GCA_026290005.1 Latrodectus geometricus | reverse complement strand
TATATATATATATATATATAATTTAAAACTATTTTGTTGAAACTGGAATAGCTAGAATAGATTTTAAAAAAATCTAATTTTAGACAAAAAATTACCTACTAGAAAATTTAATTTTAATTTACTTTCGTTAAAAAAAGGTACCTCTGTGAATTTTGGTGTCATCAAAATATTACATTTGATATTTCTGAATTTTATAAAATATTTCTCAATTTTTGTATTATCTTATTTTGTATTAAAATACTAAATTACATTAATTATCGTTATTCCACTGTTGTACTTAGTAAAATCTAAGAAAATTGTAATTTATTAAGTTAAAAATTAATCAATAAAATATAAAATAATGTTAACAAGTACATAAAAATTCATATATTCTTTTTAAAATAAACTAAAAAATTATCAAATGAGTTTAAAATCCTTTAATTCATATTTTAACTTAGAACCGCACCACAATCAGCCACCAAGAGTCATACTTCGTTCTACTAGAGTAAAATCCATTGCTGGTCAACGAAGTACATTATCATGTATTGCGCAGGGACATCCTGTACCAATATACCGATGGCATCGGATAATGTCTGGTCAGCGAATATTGTCAGATGTCGATCCTTCTGTAAGACAAGAAGGGGGTGTTCTCGTGTTTAACAAAGTGAAACGATCTGATACGGGTAGGTACACATGCCACGTCAGCAACTCTGTGGGAGAGGATAGAGTTGAAATGGAATTAATTGTAGAAGGTAAGAATTTTTCCTCATTAATTTTATTTTGTAAAAAAAGTAATGATGAAATTATTCTAATCACTGAAGATTTCTCAAAACCAAATTTAGATTTTTAATTTTAAGTTAAATTTTATTTATTTATATATAGCATTCGTCAAATAAGATTTACAATTGTGGAAAAACAATAATTATAAATTAATGAGATTTAAAATTTCAGTATTAGATATTAAAATAAAAGATGAAATGCAATTCATTTGTTCATTGATTATGGTATATTTAAGTTCCATAAATCTTTAAAGCTAAGTTTTTGCAAAAAATAAGATACTCCGTATTTTACTTCTTTTTATGAGAATATATATGTATCATCTGTGTATATATATATATATATATATATATATATATATATATATATATATATATATATATATTCGAACAAATTTTGAAGGTTTTTACAAAGGTTTTAAAAATTTTAATAAAATTAAGTATTTAAACCTTCCAATCATATTTCCAATTCATTTTACTTTAAATAATAAGCAACAACATTCCGATCGAAGGTTTAAAATAGAGAGTATATCAATAGAAATAAATGTTTACATTTTTTTTGCATTGCAAATTGACACATCCTTCTCTAAAATAAATCAAAATAAATGTAATATATAAAATGATTTTTATAAAATATTAAAGGAATTGTAGATAAGAGCATAAAAAAGAAGTGTTGGAGAAAATATGAAATAATGCTTTTAAAATAAAGAAATAATAAATATCTATCAAAAAAATGAAGATAAATGAATAGTTTACATCCTGTTCACAAAATATTATGACAAGAAGAATGGAAAGCACGAGAGAAATACCTCCTTTAAAAATATAAACATCTTAGGAGCAAAATAATATTTAAATTCATAATTCTTCTTTACGTCTTTTCATCATATAATATATATTTATTAGTTTGTATTTTATTTTAAATTAAAATATTAATTTTTTAATAATGAGAGAAAAATTCTTCCAGTAAAGAGATTCAAAATCTCTTTCTACACATTAAATATATTGATTTAAAATTGTTATTAAATTTGAATAGAAGCATGAATTATAAATATTTTGAACATGCTTGCGTGAACATCAAAATACATTAAAAACTGTAAGCGATTTACTTTTGAATCTGACTTAACATCGCTCTGTTTTTTTTCTTTTCTTCTTTTTCGACACTACAACTGAAGCAGGCCAAAGTCATCTCAATAAGTTTTCATCATCTTCCCTACTAGATACTATGGTTCTCCATTTTCCAGCATTCATTGGGATTATTTGTAGGTCTTTTTCAGGCGTTGTACAACCACCTAAAATGTTTGAATTAATTAAGACAAACGTGTTATTTTGTCTGAGATTATATGTAATTACTATTTTTTCTCTGAACTGTCACAAACCTCTAATATCTGCCTACAGGTAGAATAATAGATTGACTATGACTATAATTTATTCATATTACTGGTTTTAGCGCATAGGTAGTCCAGTTGTGAGCTCATTTGAGTGTAGAAGAAGTGGTTTTAATTTTATATTTCATGCAACATGTGCTAATTTTGCTTGTTCAAAAATGATTATTATCCCAAGGAATTATTCTAATATAATTGGTCTGAATGAATACGTTTCTAAAATTGTGAGATATGTAACTATGACAGTTGGCTTAGGCAAATCAAGGGTGTAAGTATTTTACGAATTCAATATACCGAATGAACGCCCTCAATGAAAAATAAATTGTGGACGCTAACGAAAAAGTGTTACAAGAAATGATAAAATTCTCATAAGAAATTACAAAAAGATTCCAAGAATGACTTCAAAAGTTCAGACTTTTAAAAGATTTTGATACTGAAATGAGTGACTCATTTGTACTTAAACTCGATTCTTCAGGTTTAACATTATAGCAATTAAAATGGAGATAAGGAATAATTTCTAATTAAAAAATATAAAAGTAAACGCTCAGCATGTGCCATAATGTCAATCGTGATCTGCTAAAGGTCAGGAAAATGTGATTTTAAATGATGATATGAAACAGATTTATATGTATGCAGGTATACAAATAAAAGGTATTTAGCAGAAGGGAAGTTGAAATTCTGAGGGTATAGGATGTTCGATGGATTGCAAAACATCTTTCTAAACATATTTTTCTGGATTTTTACCCTGCAAATGACACTGGAAAATAAGTTCATCTTAAAAAAAAATAATGAATTCTGAAAAATACATATAATTATTACGCATAAAGATTGATTTGTTAATGGAAAAATTTGGTAAAATATTGTAGCATCATTTGTCTCTTTGTGAAAATTTATCCAGACTTTTTAAGTGGGAAAAAATGCTTAATTGGATTGGTAATTTACTATAGTTAAATAACATTTAGAATCTATGGCATATTCTCATAAACTTCATTGTTTAAAGGAATTGCACGACAATAAAGTAAAAGATAAAAATAGCTATACAAGTGTAATTCCATGACGATGAATTTAAGAACACTTATATAAATAATGAAAACATCGAGCATAAATTTGAATAGAATCTATCATTAAATGATAATGTGACCATTCCCCCCTTGTTAGTTGGGAGTCAAATATTTGGAATGGTAAAATGAAGAGAAGGTCATTTATCCTTCAATTATGAATTATTGTTAGTTTGTCATTTAATTTTACGCTTTTTCTCGTATCCTTAAATTGTTGAATAACATTTTCAGAGTTAAGCAAAACTTCGCATGAAGTAACTTTATAGAAAAGTACACTATCAATAAAAGACAGATATGTACATTGTAAGCATTTAAATTAACAGGAAATGTCTTAATGAGCAGAATGCCAATTGTATTATTATTTCTAATAATTAAAGTAATATATTTAATAATTTCATATGTCAAGTATGTCTTCGATTTTTTTCTAAAATTAAATGCAATTTCATAAATTTCTGAAGCATTTAACATGATATTGTTTCATTTAAAATGTAAACTCCTTAAGCTTCAGATTCCAAAACTTCTTTGAATATAGTAATTTAAATAGAAACTTTACTAGTAATGCATTATAAGTGAACTCAAAATACTACTAGTAAACATAAAACACTCTTTTGGGGCAAGTTGGAAGAAGAATCATACATTACATACATCTTTTCAGTACAAACAGAAACTGGAATTCAGTTCGATTTTATTCTTTATTTCGAACTTGTATTATTTTTCCTTTCAACTAAGTTCTTAACCCAATTTAATCTAAGAAGAGAAAAGATATGTGTTGTTTTTTATTTTATTTTTCTTGAAATAAAACTCAAATTAGCTGATTAAAAGTGCTTCCCTTATATCTTCTTATTTAAAGAATAATTCAGACTCTAACTTTGAAATTGCTTAAAATAACTTTTATATTTAAATAATTTCTGTTTTACTGATCCAATACAAACTTTTTAAAACACTTGAGTATTTTCTTACAAATTAAATTAACTTTCTATTAATTCATAATTTTTAATATATTACATTAATTAGTCTTATTAGAGCAAATAATTTAAGAAAATGTTTTCAATAATTTTTTAAAAAATGCGAATTATTTAGATAAATATTAGTTTTACTACATCCAAATCAGTAATTATTAGTAAATGACACAAAACAATTTTAAATTTCTATAATTATTAATGTCGTTAAAAATAAGGTAACTTTTTTATAAATTAGTATTAATAAATAATGAGCTAGTTATCTAATAAATTATACAAGAATTAAAAACAAATTAGAATACATTAAATTACTTACGACAGTAATATGGCTCAAATATTTAAATATATTAATATTTCTTTTAATCAATTATTAAACTTATTACATTTGTTAAAATATAAAGAAATTGAGTCAGCATGTTTTTCAACAATTAATTGATGAAACTAGAAACATTTAAATAACATTGAGAGACTTTTTCATGAATTTACTTTATAACAAACTTAATAAATTAAGTATCATATTTTTTGCTACTACACAAAATTTTAATGATATTGTTCATTTTTAATTTACAATAAACAACAAAAACTTAATTATTAGTTTACTATCTAGAATAGTTAGTTTACTATAAATACATATTGAAATTCGTTTCTATATCCATAGAAAATACTAATACTTTTCTCTTAAGGAAGATATAACTGAAAATTGATAAGCATAACAAAATTATAGAGAAATTTATAAAATTTGTGAAGAATCTGCAATAAAACGAGATGCGTATTATTTTTATTTGATCTCCAAATTACGAAAACCACTATATATATTAGCAATTTAATTTGAATTTTACGTTACAAAAAAATCTTGAGTTTTATAAGGAAATCCAAAATAAAATATTAACTGTAAGTTATCTTAAAGGGGATTTTGATGGTTACAAATTTATATATTTGTTAAATTTACAAAAGTTATTCTTGATAATATTAAGGACATAGTATAAAGTTATTTATATATTATAAATATTATGGTAATGAATTTTGTTTTAAAGTGTCTGTTTCCTTTTAAAGGATTTGTCATTGGTTTTAAAATAAAACATACTAAATTAGAGATTCAGCAGAGATTATAATAGTCATATATTTTCAATTTGACATTTTAATTTTTTTTTTAAGATATCATCTTTTCAGAAACGTATATACAAAATTAATACTTTGAAAGTACAATTTGGGAATCTTTTATAATGAATATACATGTTTTTAAATTTAAATTTTAAATTTGTCAAGTAAATTATTATTATAATGATGCAACTTTCATAGCAATATAGAAAAACTTATGTTTCAAAAGCGAATGCTTATATAATTTTGATAATCTATTAAATGAAAGAAACAAGTAATATTTCAGTCTTTGACAGTATTAAAAAATTTTGTAAAATTAAATACTATTGTAATGTAAGGCAGCAATATAAATTGAAATTAATATTTCAAATAAAAGACTTTCAGCTATCGAAAATCTTTGCTATTTGACGAGATTTTCCTTTTACGTTATTCCCCTAAAAATATAGCTTTGCATAATTACAATAAATAAAGTCATTAATGATAATAATTTTATCAATTTTGCTTACATAAAATGACACAGTCAAAATTATTTCTAAATCTAAATGGAAAATTTTTCATATATTTTTTTAATCTCGATTTTTCAGAAGTAAATTATTACGTACATTTATAAAGTAGCTTAAATTTCTTCTCAATATTCGTTTCATTTGTCAAAAAATCAAATTTGCTATTAAAATAATCACAGTCAATTTCGTAAATGGGAAAACAATCGTAAAGTGAAATTTTATCAAGGATAATAGATTTAACATTGGAAAAAAGCAAACTAAAATGAAATCTTAATCAAAGACTGAGATAAAACTCAATACAAATTAATGGGCGATGGAGTCCACTCATAGCTCTACGCCCAAGTTATTTTTAGTAATGCAATCATATTCTAGTAATGCTCAGAACGGAAACCAATTGTATTTATTGGATAATTCTGAAACGATGTAACGTTTATATTTTTTCTGCCCTTTCTGATAAATATCTGACGTAGCTTTTAGAAATAAAAATTTACCAGAGGAGGAGAAAGAACAATATAAAAGGAATTACAGAATCCATATACGTGAAAACACGTCCCCAATGTCTAGCGAACTTTCGATGTCACAATTATGCGGGAAAGTGGGGCTTAATTTTTCGTTTAATGGCTTCATACTTATTATTGCTCGAGTAATGATGATGAGGATTTTTAGCAATTAAGCGCTAGCTAAGGAAAAGGCGATCCCTCTGCATTTCTTGAAAACTAAATGCATTACGATTACTTCATTTTTTAAATGCAAACAAGGCAGATAAAAATTACATTAGCTAATTTTTTTCTGTTTTCTTGTTTTTGGAATAATAAATGAGAGCATTACAGAGAACTTTTCATCATTTATTTTTAATATATATTTTTCTGAAGTATTAAAAAGCACTCAAATAGTGTGATCAGACGTAAGGCCCTCTTAAGTGGAAAGCATTACTTATTGGAGCGGATGATTCTAGATTGATGGTAAGGAATTAGAACTAATAATGATTTTAGGTAAATGCAAGATATAAACATTGATTTTCATATTCAAATACACTAATTCCATTTTAAGTGGGTTCCGCAGAATTTTATAACTGTCGAGAATTTATGCATATTCATAAATTTCAACATACCTATTTTATCATAATATAACACTAATTACTCTTTCAAACTGAAACTTTTGAATACATTACATTTATGATGTGAATATTCAAAATGCCATTTGCAAAAAAAGAAAATATAACTGGTATCAATATAACTCAATAAATATTTTTATTTATTAAATGCATTAAAAAATGAAAAGGAAATCTGTCGATAAAATTTTTAGTTCATTTCGTTTTCATAATTAGTTATCTAAATTTCGAAGTACATTTTGCAATCAATTTGTGAATCACATTTTTCGGATAATTGTGAAGTAAACTTAAGATTAATTTAAAATAATGTTTTTATCTATAAATTTATTTAAAAGAATGGTTAATTTTAATTTAAAAGAATGGTATTTTTAATATCAACAACTGAAACCTAAAAAAATAGTGTTCTATATCTACTAATACATTAAAAATTATTTGTTATAAAATTTTCCAATAGGTTGTCATTTAAAAATCAAAGAATTATTATTTAGAGTTAACAAGCTAAAAAAAATAAGATAAAGTGTTCATATAAACCTTTCTAATTAAAAAATATGTAGTTTAGTTTACATAACCTTCTGATTAATAAAAAAAGTGTCTCTTATTCATTAAGAATTAAGAAAATTTTCATCTTGTCCCATCAAAGAAAAAACGCACAATTAATTTCCAAAATATTATTTGTTTTCAAAATGATTAATAATATTAAGAAAAAATTCTCACTGAATAAGTTTAATATAATAATTTTGTACAGAAAAAAAATGAAACACTTTTTTCTTAACAATTAGTTTTTCACTGCATGTCATACAACTAATATTTTTTTCTGTTCATTGTATTTTTCACTTTCAGATATAGTTGAAACACACAAGAATTTAGAGATAGAGAAAGAAATATCTTTTCTAATGATTGTATGTTTTTAAAAAACTAAAAATATCTTTTTTCAATGTTTTCGTAAAATTAAGAAAAAACTTTCTTACTGCCAAGAATATCTTATTTAAATTATTGGAATTATATTAAAATACACTTTAATTTGACATATATCTGTCTTCTAATTATATATATATATATATATATATATATATATATATATATATATATAAATAAAATTTAAAATAATTTAATTTTGTAGACATAAATTTACACACGAAATATTAAGCAAGTTTTTTTTCATGGAATACTCTATTTTAGATAACTTTGATGTTATGCATTATTTAAAAATAAATCATTACTGAGAAAAAAATTTCCTTCTTAAAAATGAAAAGGCTTTTTTTGACAAGAGAATCGCCACTCTTTGCAACGTCATTACGTCATGTTTTAAATTTTGTGATGATGTCAGAATTGAAACTTTGAGCTTGTCTGACTTTCTGACAAAATTATATTCCCTAAATTTGTAAATCTTAAATGAATTAATTGATTAAGAATTTCACAAATTTTCTTTAAAAAATATGCATTAAAATTAATTTTACATTTATTTTTAAATTGGATTTTAATTGATTATTTGCACACTTGATGAATTTTCTTAATAAATTCATAGTGTCAAGTTATTTTAAACTTGCTTTGAAACAGGTTTCAGAAACTAAGTTACGAATACATTTATATATTAACTAGTTATTGTAATAGATTCATGTAAAAATAACCTTATTCATGCAAAATATAAGTTTAATACAAAAAAAGTAATTGGGTATTTCCTAGTAAAAGAAAGAAAAAGTTAAGCATAATGTACCACCATGTAATGTACCACATTAATGTTGTATTCGTCATATGATTCTAATTTAATAAATATGATTGAACAAACTTTATTATTTTTTCTCCAAAAAACACCCTCAAAAAAAAAAGAATAGTTAATAAAGTCATACACCAGATATAAAAAAAATTTCTAATTGTCTCTAGGTCAATAATAGTAAGGAAAAGCAAAAGCACAATTGGTTTCTAATCTCCTAAAACCAAGAGCCTTATATAGAGCTCATATTATGAAACCATCATAATATTAGCTCTGCATAAGGTAAGCTTAGGATTTGCTGCTAGGATTTGTTTAATAAAAATATATGTTTCAATGAATTTTATAGAATTGAATGAATTCAATATTTTATTACTAATTCTAACTAATTTCGCACAAGATATATGCGTAAGATAGTATGTATCACAGACTCTACACATATATGAGAGTGTATCGCAGATCATATAGAAAGCAAAGAAAATGTATCACAGATCCTACTCAAAGATGGTTGTGTATAGTGAAAACATCATTAATTTATGTTGTAAACTGAGTTTTCTCTCCAACTAAAGTCACGATTAGAGCCATGTATACAACACCTTTTTGATATGCCGACTGTTAAATGTTGAAAGAACTCTGGTTAAATTATCTTGACATCTAGGCAATTAAGAACGAGCAACTGTTAATTCTAAAGTCTCAAAATTAAGTATTCAAATGTTTGTTCAATGGTGTTGCAATATGGGGTGGTACACCATCATACAACAAAATTATGGTGTACTCTTGGTTAAATTGCGCTTTAGGTCCCCTACTTCGCCAACTCGTGAATTTGATGAGCTATTTCGCGAATGCTCATTAATTACTCTTTTGTTTTAGCCTTTTTATTGGTCGCTAATTAATACTTAAATTATTAATAAGTTTTAGCCTTTTTATTGTCGCTACTACAGCTATTTTAAAGTTTCACTTTGAAATAGCTGTAGAATTTTCGCCATGGCATCGGCGATTTTGAAAACGCACCAAGTAGGGGACCTAAAGCACATTTTCACCGTACTCTTCTATTCAGTGAAATGGCTGAAATGAATTGGTTGCACTAAAGAGATTCTTAACGCGTTTCATATTGATGCCACAAATTCTGTCTGGAGAATAAAAAAGAGAAGGTTGTGTTCTAAATATATTCACTCATATTTTTCTGAGTATTAAAATTGACTTAAAGATGTTTATTAAATCCATGTTTAAAAAGATATGAATATATCCATTGACTTACACTCTAATGGAAAATTTCCGATTCAGCAGGTTAGTATGAATCAGTTTTTGAACTTGTGTATTTTGAAATAATAACTTTGCAAAATATTTTAGGATATTTACTAATAGTTATTTCTAAACTTTTAAAAGAATATGATCTGTATATTCCGTACATAATGCATTTATATTGTATCATGCCCTACCTGTCGTGTAATGTTACGTTGTATCCCCTATTTACTCTGACATCAAAGCACTTTCTTTATGTTTCTCATAAAATGACAACCACTAATTTAAATTTATTAATAATTTTATTAACAATATTTAAATAAGGCTTATTACTTTCCTATAAAAATTATACTGGAAAATTATCAATCTCAAATACTAAAACTTATCTTATAAAATCTGCAGAAAGACTAATATTTATTGAAATTGAAAATTTATATTTAAATCAGTGTACTAGTCAGCAATTTGATACGGATATTTAAGAAAAAAACATTTATTTTCCTAGCTTTTGATTAATTCAGTGTTGTAACTACAGAATCAAAAATCTTTAAAAAACATAGCTTCGAAAACAGCGGTTTAATTTGCATGATGGACTCACAACTACATTTTCAATGCACATTTCATATTCTTAATTAGGATGTTTTTATTTATAAATTTTTTGCTTATTAGGATAAACTTACAATAGCCAAGCTATTAGTTATATTTTCTGAAAAAGCCCTAATGCTTTTCTGTTAAGATAAAATATTAAGATATTGAAATTAATACACATAATTAATGTAATAAATAAGTATATTAATTTAAATGAAAATGTACATACATATTTTTCTAACTTTCTTTCATGTTTATATATATATATATATATATATATAT
>JAPDSC010105458.1:57530-71548 GCA_026290005.1 Latrodectus geometricus | reverse complement strand
TTAATACATTATACACTCATTTATTAAAGAATTTGAGGTTTATTTTCATATTAATCAGTGCTGACAAAATATTACTCAAACAATTAGAATGATAAGCACAAAACTGTGAAATTAATTAATAATATTGGTCTAATATATCAATTGTAGTTATATACGTATAAATAATAGTAAATTAAATTTAAAAAAATGAAGATAAAAGTTTTATTGAGTACAGAAACCAAAATATTCATTTGAGGAAATAAAAGTGTCATAAAAATTCTTGTTTTTGTTTATACTAAACATTTTATAATTTTTTATGTAAAGTTTAACTTGATTACACATAATTATTCCTATCATTTTAAAAGTCTAAAATTAACTAATCATATGAAAATATATTTATGAACTTCTGCAAAAAAATTGGTAGAAAAGTCATTTTATAAATATTTGTAATAGTATTTATTAATTGAAAATTTTGTCTTTTGTAGTAGTTTTTTAAACATTGCTGTCCACGTATGTATTTTAATGAAACTAACTTTATTTTCATTAAGTATTTAGCTCTCTAATAAAAAAACTGAAATTTCATTAAACTTTGGTTTTTTTTTCTAAAACGAAACTTTTTAAATGAAGGTAAGTTAACAAATCTCAGCCATAAAGAACAGTAACAATATAGCAACTTGGAATTCTTAGATTAATCAACAAATATTCATCCATTTTCTTAACAATGTATAATCTATGAATGGAACGTCAATGGTATTAACAATTATAAATGTATCAAAGTATATATGGAATAGGTTTTCTTCTATTAATATGAATGTCTCTACGTGTAACACGCAAATGAAACAGTTGCTATTATTGAAAGAAATAAGTATACGGAATATACATTTCATCTCCTTACTTCCTAGTATAAAATGAATCTAAGACTTAATTTCCGGTGTGCATGCCTGATACACGCTAAGAATATCGATAGATGAACTCTGTTGTTCCTGAAATAAATATCTTTCTTTGTTAGATATTTTGGTAATACTGACTACTGAAGTATGTTATAAGATCTGTATTTGATCTCTATACAAAAGTCCAATTATTTGATAACAAATGATAATTTAGCTATAATAATTGCATATGACATTTAAATTTCTTTCAGCGAATATCTGTCATAATAATTGTCAATCCTTTGATATGTCTCAGAGGAAATTATTCTTGTATTTATTTATGTAAACTAATTATAATTCTCAAAAATGCTCTAATGATTTTTCTTTCTTATAGAGATATTTCGTAACTTTATTATAATATTTTGATGCATGTAAATGAAATAAAATATAATTAAGCTCGTTGTGAATTTGTTGCAAAAATAGTTTAAATTAAAATACAAATATGTTTTTCTAAATTTAGGTTGATCTTTTAGTTTATTAATTCCAACTGTAATGAAAGCCAATTATTTTTACAAGTGTAGACATTTTTAGGCACCTTTTTCATTGTAAAAATTATGACACAGAAGGAAAAAATATAAAATTCTAAAACAATACACCTTCATAAAATATAGAATTAAAAATTATTACATTTGGGATGTAAAAATACAATATATCTAACATCTCCCTATAGTAATTTACAAATTTTATATTTATAAAATTTGTAAATCGTAAAATAAGTTGTGTTAAACAGTAACATTGATAAATTTTTTATATGATTTTAAAATTGCAATAGACAAATGTACGTGCTTAATTGTAACAAAATTAAAATATTTACACCAAATGATTATCAATGACCTATTAACCTAAACCCATTAATAGTTAAAAGATTATTTACATTATTGTACTATTAATACCTGTAAGAATAACATTTCAAAATCTTTTCAAGACTGATAATACTACATGACTTTCAATAAAAATTAAAAAAAAAAAAATAAAAAAATAAAAAAAAAAGATTATGAAAACATAATTTTACATTGAAAAAATTTATGGCTGAAATCTACTATAAAATTTCTAATATCTATACTACTATTAACTTTAAGTGTATTTAATGAAAATATTTTTTTATATTTAATGACTGGATTAAATTACGTATATAATATTAAAAAAACACGTATTATAATATTAAAACATTGATTTTAAATGTTTGATTATTGTAATATTTATACTTTAGAACTAGGTCAAATAATAGAAACAAAATTAAACCTCAATATTAAAAAATAGCGTTTTTATAGGATTTAGTTAAAAATCTATGAAATATAAATTTCAAAGAAATTTTCCTCTTATCGAAAAGTCTACCATCAAAAGAAAAGAAAGCAGAGAATTTATCTACTTTACTGTAAGAAGATAAAAAGAGATCTGAATCATATAGATTGCTCATCCGTAAGGAAAATACTAAAATTCTCTAGGGAGGATACCTCTGGCTCGTTTCTTGAACCTACCCAACCCAGTCAGTATATTCTTTTAGAAACGAATCAGAACAAGTCCGTTTCCCAAGTGCCCTTCCCATGTTGCCAATCGTAACTAATAAGAAAAGTAAGATTTTCTTTTTCTCCACTGCTTTCATGTGTTAAAGGATTATAAGGAGAAACATAGATTCTTAAATCACTTTTGTATATAGCAAATCATTTGCGATTGTTGTTAATTATAAACACTTTTGAATTTAAATGGAATCTAGATCTGGTTAAAGAAGTGTTTTAATATTAGTAATTTATATTAAAACAGAAATTTATATTAATAAGTAGTTTTAATATTAGTAATTTATATATGAAGTAAATTATAAATAAAATATCATAAGAAAAAACGTCAAAAGTGTATAAAGCAGAATTTAAAAGATTTTAAAATTTTCAGTTTAGTAGCTATTCTGAACTGAAAACTTTTATCAAATTTATTAAAAGCTATTTCAGCGTGTGAAAATATGCTAACTAAAAGTAAGAATTATGGTACAAAATGCAACAATGCAGAGGTGCCACATATCTGACAAGCTCAAGAAGCATTTTGATTGTCTGTCATTTTAATTTTGCTACGTTTAATGGTAGCCCCTGAAACACACATGACCTGTGCTTAAATGCTCTAATTTATACAAATGTTTGAAAATGGAAATCAAAAAATAATTGCAGGTTGATTTTTACATGAATTTTATTTTATTTTAGGTCTATTAAAGTAATACAAATAATTGAAATTGGTACTTTCGTAAAAAGTTATTAAACTTACAACTTTTAGTTGAAAATAAGTGAAATATAGTTTAATTTTGCCTTATAATTATGACTATTTTTATTTTGATTCAATTAAAATGAAGATTGATCACAAATACTTTTTTATTTCATTATTCACAATACATCTAATATATAAAGACATTTCAATCATGGCTGAAATAATTTGGGTTTGGAACCAGGGCAAGCAGATGATTACCGTATTCACCAATGACTACTGTATCGTAAAATAATTTATAATGTTTATCTAGCACTTTGTAGGGTTGACAAACAATTAACGAGAATAGTTGCAGGAAATTTGTTCATTTCTTACACCATAAAAACAAAACAATTCCATTATTCACTGGAGGAAGATGGTGAAAAGATTTAAATTTAAAATACTCAAGGCCTTGAGAATAACAAAAAGTGTTATTCTATAAATACTGTAAATTCATAATACTCTCTCTTAATCCCTATTTGTAATAAACATTAATATGACAGCTGCTACGAATAAGACTCATTGACGGTAGGAATTCTTATGGTAAATAGAGATTAGTTGCAATATTCTCTAAATGAAACGACATTTCTAGGGTTTTTAATGCACCTCTGTTCTGCTATTCTACTTCACTCTTACTTTTAAAATATGTGCCGACTTTTTCTGAGAAAAGCAAATTTATACATTTGCCTATTATATCATTGCATATTTATACATTTGCCCTTATCATAAACGGAAGCTGCATTCTTCACGTTCCTTGCGAAGATTATTATTTCTTGGATCTGGTGTAGCCTAAAGAGCAATTAATAGGGATTAAAAACAAAAATCTATTTATCATAGGTAGTTGAATACATATTACTATGAATGTACTATTAATGATAAAATTGAATAAAATTATATTATTTTTAAGTAATTAATATGTACAATGAATTATAATTTTTTAATACACAATAAATGAGAAATGAAAACAACTTTCTAGAGAAATCCTGTCTAAGGAGAAAGTGAAGTAACAAATTTTTATCTTGATAAATTTAATAACACTTTATAATATAGAGATAGTAATAAGTCTAAATTATTTATCATAAATTATAAGAAAAAACACAGATTCAAGACTATAAAAATTGAGTTATTTACAACAGATAAAAAATTATTCTGGATGATACATTTAATAATTTGGGTGTAAGTTTTTGTGTAAAAAAAGTAAATATTAATTAGAATATAAAGATTACAATAGATGTTAATTAAAATATTAGATAAGAATTGCTAGAATGTTGATAAAGAACTGTAATTAAATGTGTTGATAAAAGAAATTTTTCAAGGATTAATATGTAAAAAAAAATTAAATTATAAATTAATTACTAATAAGTATAAATGTCAAATGATAAAGAATATAAATTTATATTAACCTTCACATGAAATTAAAAGTTGTTTTTATTTTCTTTCTGTTACCAACCATATATAGAAACAATTCTAGTCTATAATGTGATGTATTAAAGGGAAATTCGAATTATAAAAACTCTTTATTATTTTATTTCACTTCAAAATAATTTAAAAAAAATTAACAAAATATTTTGCTAAATATACTATCAAATTAGAAAATTAACAAAATTGCTTGTTAGATTTATTCCAGAAATAAATATTTTTAGAAAGAAGTTTGAAAATATTTTTCTGGTAATCGTAAAAATCCATAATTAAATTATATTATTTTTTCTGATTTTTAGTTTCAGGAAATGATTTAAATTAAATTTATATTTAAATAAATGTTTTATGCATTCTAATCAATATCCATTAGGAATGTTTATCCCTTTTTTAAAGCTTCATAAGAATCACCTTTGAAACAAAAATAAAAAATACAATCCCTCAGAAATATTTATTTCTGAAGCACCTAAATTACCTAATGGTATTTAATGAAATTACTTAATGGAATAATGAGTTATGGATTAATAAAGAATAAATGCAATCAGTGACATTATAATTTAAAACTTATGTAAATTAACCTTTTTTCTGCGTCTTAAGAAAATATAAATTGCATTTCAATAACAATCTAAGGAAGTTTAAGATGAAATTTAAGGAATTTGAAAATTAATCATTTTCAGCAGTTCAAATGCATAAATTTGCAATTAAGGAGTAAAAAGTTTATGAAATTTAAGAAATATGCAAGATATTAATGATTTTTGGCTTTTCACCAAAATTTAGTGAGAAATCACTTTTTTTACAGACTGTTGAAAACTCATTAAGCAGCAAGAACCTTTACAAGTAAACTGAAACTAATGGTGGAATAACCTAAAACTATTTAATTAAATAACTTATTTTCATACAGTTATAATACATGTTTTTAAAGTTATTTATGGAATATTTTGATACTAGTTATTTCATCAAAACATATTTTTTTTCGAAAAATGAATACTGGTAAAATTTCGGAAATAAATGATGAACAGCGAGTGGCAAAAGTATAAATATTAAATCTTTATATAAAAGTAAATTTAAGAATATCTTAATTATATATTAAAATAAAATTAAATTCTATTCCTAATGAAGATTTTACAAATATAATGCCAAAATCTTTTTCAAGAATTTTTGACTTCAGACTGAATTTATGTTAGATTAGTTCATAAAAACACTGAATAGACAGTGAAGAGATACAGTGTTTTGGAATTATACCCATAAACTTTAGAAACGTTTTCAACACAAAAATGCCAAAAAGTTCAAACTTATATCAAATATTTTCTAAGACAGAATTTAGCAAAAAAATTAATATTTTCAATAATTTTTTTTCAAACTGTCCTCATGCTCCAGTATTTATTTTCATTATAGAGAAAATAAAAGTTCTAATTACTAAGCAAATCAAACAAATATATACATATATTTATTATTAAATATAAACTGCATTCTATTTTATACATTTGTGTGTAAATAAAGAATACAATTAATATAAAATGATAACTTAAAAATAATATTAATTTTTTATTGAATAATTAATTATACCTTTCTATATTGTAGTCTATCCGTCTGCTATATCAATATCAGATTGATAATGCTGAGTTGAACGGTAGACTAAGCTGATTAAGCCTGAAAAGGATCTGGATTAAATCTTGATTATATTCACAATCTATGAGTAATTTCAATGAATATTTACATTCTTATTCAAAATATAGGAATAGTTATGAGGAATATCAATAATGTCGATACAAATTGATCATGAATTTCTTCTATCAACTTGAAAGGTTCAGAAAAACTAAATTTTATGATTTTGGAAACGTTTCACTGAAATAACAAATAAATTGGCATTGCATCAATTAAAGCGGCTAACTTTGGGGAAGTAGTGTAAGTCAGATCACCCAAGTCTTTGTCAATATCATGTTCTAATTTTGAGGATGTCTAGTGATATTTTCCAGAGAGTAACGGCTATTTAAATTCTTATAACTGCAATATTCCTTAGTTATCATCGTTCAGGGACTCAGATGACTCACCTAGAATATGTAACCTTTTTAAGCGGAAGTTCACTAAGTAACTATCAATGTTTTCATACTACAGCGTTACTTATGTATATGTGTATTTTACATAATTGTCTGCTTAATTTTGTTTTGGGTTAAAATAAAATGGCAGATTTGTCAGATTTTCAAAGAAAACAGATACTAAGAACCTTACTGATTGGTAGTTACTGTGTTTGCTTTTGAAGTTGTAAACAGGTAACTTGTTAAAGGAAATTAAGTTATAAAACAATCATATCAAAATTAAGTTTTGAAGACAAATCTGGTGGGAAATCAAATTCCCTGTGAGATACATGCACATCAAGGAACATAGTGACAATCAGAAGAAAGACCACAATACAAAGGTGACTGATGAGCTGAATGAACATCAGCAGAACCCAGTATTGACAAATACAGTTAAATAGAATAACATGGATACACAATGTTTGTGGCATAGCAGTGATTAAAAAAATCCTTTTATGGAAGATTTAAATTGCATAGAGTATAGTATATAAGGACTATAAAACTTCAACTAAAACATCTCTTGTTTTCCACACAATAAATAAGAATTATCTTTATTTTCCCTCATGAGATGAGCTTACCTGTGGCAAACTTGCGCAGAAGCTCACAAGAGGAATTATGCTCTTTATAAGTGAATCATGAGGATGTTTCATAATAATTTTTGGTCTCAATTCATGGATTGGAATATGATCCTTTGTCATCCTACACCAACGGATCACTAGTAGTGATTGTGTCACGGTTTTGGCCTACTAACTACATCCTAAAATTCAAACATTGTTTTCATCAAGAATTTGCATGTCAAGATGATGATTTCCCGATTATGAATCATCGAAATATTTAATCATAATTTCAGGAACATCAGAACTGAGTTGCACACCTTCTGTAGCTTTAATAATCACATATCTTTTTTAATATTATTTCAGTTGAAGAATGAAGAAATCGTAGTACTTCAATCGTTACTAAAACTAAAATACAATTTAACAGTTGTTTTATTTTAATAAATTTTGGTGTTATTAATAATTATAGGACTTTTTCCCAGTGTACAAAATACGCATTGCACTTTTTTAATTAAATTTTAAGAGGGTTTTTTTTTATTATAGATAAACGCCCATTTTTATTTCGCATTTCTGAAAAAAACAATTACTGTAAAGTGAAATTGGAAGAAAAAAGAAATAAAATTAACCCTCAATATTTTAGAATTTGAAAAAATAGATATTTTAAAATGAGTTTTAAAATAATCAAGTTGTTATACAGAATAGTTCGAAAAGCACGATAGTAATAAAGTGATAATTTCATTATTCACTTTAACACTTACATTGCAGTCATATAATTAAAACAAATGGGAAAAATTAATTTCATATTATAAATTACAAGTATTCATTAAGATGAATTAATAGAGAAATAAATAATAAATCAAATGAAGAAAATACTTTTTTGTAAGAAATTTTATGGATGGGGTGCAATAAGCATGAAAAATGGAATCTTCTCAAACTATATAGATATAAATACATAGGCAAAGCTGGATTCAATAACGAAATAAATTATAGCGCATAAAATTATTACAACTAATGCACTATTTCATTTGTACTTGTAAAAACTAAGAATAAGTTTGGATATGCATTATGTAATTCTATGTTATATTTTACAGATCTAGCACCACTTTTTAAGTTGGCATTTCCGGAGAAGACAGTACGCCCTGGAAGCTTTGTTTCTCTGCTTTGCATTACTAATGGGAATCCTGCTCCCCAAGTAAAATGGACATTAGATGGAATATGGACTGTGTCCACACGACCTGGGGTCATGGTTAGCAACTACTTAAGTGGTGGAGGGGATGTTGTTAGTTATGTCAACATTACCTCCACAGATGTGATGGACAGTGGTGTTTATACTTGCACAGCTTTCAATGAAGCAGGAAGCATTTCTCACTCTAGGCGACTCAATGTTTTTGGGTCACTGTTTATTAGACCTTTGAATAATCTAACGGCCCTTGCAGGAGGTACTTTTAGAGTTACTTGCCCTTTTGGTGGTTATCCGTTTGACAACATCGTTTGGAAAAGAGGTATGATTTGATTTCAAAAGAATATCATATTTATGTTTCCATAATTTTAATATGCATGCTCATTGATCATTGAAATATGCTTAGTAAATAAATTAAAAAATAAGTTTAAGTACATGAATGAATTATCGCAAAGAAATATAAAGCTTAAGAATATTTGTTTTCAGGTCTACTGAAATATGTTTTTTAACTCCCATGTACTTTTGAAAATTTTCAATTTTTAATTTATCAAGTCAGTTGTTTCAGAGACAAATTTTTCTTAAATTTGCTTATAGATTTTTGTATAGTTATCAATATTTTCAGTTGTCTTGGTATGTAAAGATATATTTTACTTCGTTAATTTAAGGTATTCTTTTTATTATTGTTATTTTCTTCTACTTTATTTGAATTTGATTCATAACTACTGCTCATTTCTACTAAAATAAATTTGCAAATAGTTGTGTACACTCAAAAATGAAGCAAAAGTAAATTGATTAATTTTATAATAAGATCATTTAAAACTTATTTCAGCACAAAAGATAAATTTCATTTGAGGAAAGAAATAATTTTGAAATCGTAAAATTTCGAATTGTTTCAAATAATATAGTTGTAGAACAATTTCTAGAACAAGAAATTAGTAAGATAACTCTCTCTCTCTTTTTCGTGTAGTTGAATTATTAAATTCATTTCAATAATACACACATTTTGGTATTAAATTCTGTTTATAAAAATTTAAGAATTTTTTTTTATTATTATATATTTTAACAAGAGGCTTATAAGATAACATGTCGTTTGCTAAATAGATATCCTAAAATTTATTAAAGAACGGAATTTTTTAATTATTTTCAAAACAAACTATAATTTTGCAATTGTTTAAGAAAAATAAAATAACAGATCGCAAACAAAAAAAAGTATAATATATATATTTTTTCCGTTTGTGAAATTTTTATGGATTTATTCAAATTAAGATGAATGTAAGCCTTAAGAAGTCTCGGTAATTTTCCAGAACGAATTATTTTACGGATTCAATTTGAAAGTGCTGCGGTAGATGTCATCTGTTTCCATTAAAATAGTTTGTCTTAAATAATAAGTTAAAAAACAATATTTTTTGTATTTATCTTTTACATGAAATGGTTAAAATTAAAAGAAATAAAAATTCTTGCAAATAGTTATCATAAAATAAAAACAAAACTATTAATTGTTCATGTCGATTAGACAACGTGATAATTCTCATAAAATTAAGAAAAGTTATGAATTGTTTTATTTTTAGTAAAATTTTGCACAGGACTTGGCATTTTATATGTTTTCGTAACATATATCAATATCATTTACTCAGAAGCGAATGTGTCATTTTGTTATCAAGTGAGAATAAATTTATTCACATCTTTTTATAACTATTAAAATATCATACTAAGGAACAACTTTGATATACCCCCCCAAAAATTACGCGCCAAATCTGGCACTGGCCTACGTACTTTTTAGGGTTGCTGTTTCTTATTTTGGTGTTACCAATTAAGGTTTTTTCAGCTTTTAAGTATTTGCTGTTGCCAAATTTAGTATTTTCTTGTACTTTGTACCATTTTCTGAGTTTTTTTTGAAGTTTATTATCTATTAATTATTTGTATTTAGCGAGAATCCATCTTGGCAAGTTGAAAAAGGCGCCAAAAACAGGTATTATGGTTGGTGAGGGAAAAAAAGTCGCCAAATTTCCGATTTGGGGGGGTATATCAAAGTAGTTCCCATACTAATAACATAATTATTAAATTTATTTAATTTTGTGTTTTTATTTATATCTGGTATACTCATTTTATCGATGTGAAAGCGCATGCAATGTAAACTAACAAGTACCATCATAAACTCTTCATTGTAAAACTAGGCATAAATTAACACACAACTAAGTGTGCACACAATTATAACTTATTTACATTCACGCGTAATTTTCAAGTGTTGGATGTAAAAGTTTAATCGTGATTCTGTTCTTTATGAACACGATTTGGTTTCATTAAATCACAAACTACTCAAAGTATCCAATTTTCTGTCAAAAAAATATGGATTAAAATTGTTCGAGAAATTATTTATATTTAAATAACATACAACATACATAATTTTGCTTATTAATATTTTTATAAATATATGTATGCTTGATGTTTTTAATGATGTGTAAAATTACCAGCACTATACGTCTATGCGATTTGAAATAATGATAAGATGTTGAGGTTTTCGTTGAATTCGCGTATTATTTTACCTCTTATTGATTCCAGCCAAATACGGAAAGGGATCATGAATATTAAATTGTAACTACTTTGTTGATTGTAAAATGCTTATATAAGCAAAGTGAATCACATCAGTTATAATCTTTCAATTAGGTTTCATAAAGTTCAAGATGTGAATTTTGCACAAAAGTAATACAAGATCAGAAAAAGTCTTGACTTATTTTGGCAGGGCTTCCTTTTATCCAACGCCCAACCTGTCTAGTGGTTAGAGTAACTGACTACGGATGAGGAGGACTTGGGTTCGAATCCCGGCTTGGGTATGGATGCACTTTCTCGCTCTGTGTTTCTTGTTCTTTCCTCAGATGATGGATGAATGTGGCCCACTCTATAAACGAGTTTGTGGTGGTGTGGAGTGGGCGATGCTACTCGTACCCCCGTTGCTTGGTTCACAGGTGCCCACGGATAACGATAAAATGGGTAGCAGTTTCCGGCCTTGTTGCGACAAATGGGCTAATCTTGCTTTCTCAAGGGTGCCCGCCATTAGAAATAAAAAAAAATATTTCTTATCCTCTGTTTTTTCTGCTTTCTCTACAAATTCTCGCTCACAAATATTTAAAATGAGTTGATTATTTTAATTCTCTCTCAACTTGATCAGAAAAATTTTCTAAAATTCTTTTACGTCAAAATCTTAATTTCTTATTCAATTAATATTAATGAAAATAAATTTTCTTTATCTAATATATTTTTTCATATTTATTTAATTTAATATTAACCAAATTGAACTGCTTATTATTCCCGAAAAATTTATATAAACAAGTTTTATTCGGTGTTTTTGTAAAGTTTTATTTTTAATGTTTTTCGACTCTTTTTCCTAACTTTGTACTTTCGATCCATAGTTCTCCTCTATTTTAAATAATAGCATCATTTCCTGAACTGCAAAGTAAAAGCTTTTTGAAATATACTTAATTTTTATTTTTTAATTGTGATGAATTAAAAATGGATAACTATAAATGTTATAAAAACAGAATATTTTTATTCAATATAATGATAAATATATTTATCTTATTTTTATTTGTACTTCAAAGGTTGCAATTTTCAACTGTTGAGATAAATATTGCAAAAATATTGAGAATGATATAAAGCTATAAAGTATTTTATTATTACAGATTGCGTTTAAAATAAGTACTTATAGAATGAATGATAATAATCATATTTAAAAATGTCTTCAATATTAATCTAATCGTCTTCTAGAAATTTAAAGCCCTTCATAAAATACAATGCAATAAATACAATTTGAGCTCAGCAATTATTAAAATATAACTTGTTTCAATAATATTATCGAAGAAAAAGCCTTAAATATTATATTAAATTTATAAAATAAAAATAAAAGTTTTGCACTCGATGCAAAATGTTTAATTTCTTGTTTTCTTCAAGCATTATTTAATTAATTAAGTACAGAGCTACTGACATGATTGAAAAATTTTAAAAAATTTATCTAATTTGAATGCAAACCTATTTTATAATAAAGATTAATTAAAATGCATAAATATTCTTATTTGAAAAAAAGAAATGCCTACAGATACAGTTATGTGTTCTAAGCACTTTGTAGTTTTACGAATGATTAGTTTAAAAATTCAGACCAGTAAACAAATATTTCTTTATTTAGGGATTGAATTAATTTAGGATAATATTTTTATATTTATTATATGATTATGATCATTATGATTAAGAAATGCTTTTATTATGATCAAATATGATTAAGAAATATATTAATATATAATTAAGAAATAATATGTAAATTCAACTGATTTTTAAATGTAGGTAACTGATTTTTATTCATTTTCCAGTTTCAATAATTCCAATTTATTTGAATTTAAAATTTTATGCTGCATAATTTGCTTTTTGAAAAAATAATTTAAAAGTTAATTTTTAAAAAAATAAATATTTCCAAATTTAACTTTACAAAAAGCAATAAAAACTGAAATTTATACTCCAAATAAAAATTTGTATAAATAGATAATTAAATTAATTATTATTGTTTTCGATTAATGATTAATAGTTTAATTTGTGGTTATTGATTAATAGTTTAATTAATAGTTTAATTGTTGTTTTCAAAATAAAAATATGATTAAATTATTACAACTATAACTACTTATTAATATTGAAATGCTCTTACTAATCTGGATAATAATATAATGTATATTTTGTTACTCATATAGTCTATAATGATAAAATAATATTAGAATAGCTTATTTGTACGATTAATTTTGATAAAGTAAGGTATAGAAATCAAAACACTACAAATGAAGTGTGTGAAAAATAACTTTCTTCACATATTTTTTGAAGGGTTTAAATTTTTTTTCTTCAACATATTGATCTTAAGTTCATTAAAAATTATAAACAACATTCTAAGTTATTGAAAATCAATATAATTTAATGTATCATAAATTATGGAACACACCTTGATTTTCTTCGTTGCTACTCATTTCAAACTATTAAATAATAATTCTTCAGTTATAGATAACAGCATTTTCCATTAGTGATATTTCGGATAAATTTTCCGCTATAGCGATAATGAAATAAGCAACTAAGAAAAAACAAATTATCATTTAATGGAAGAATGCACGCTTCATTGAATGCATAAAGTTTCATTTTCTGAATATATTCATATATTTTCACGTTTCCAATACTTTCAATTTATTTAAATTTCAAAGAAAATTGAAAAAAATTAATTAACTTTACGTTCGCAATGATTTCTTATTTAGTTAAATCTTTAAATCATCCTCCTGTGTGATTAAAGATCAATATTTTAATCTTTTTTTTAGTAAGAGAATTAAATAAGTTCATTTATTTCTCTCATAAGAATAAGGTAAAGGAAGTATTTTTGAGTTTTTGTTGCCTCTTATTAACATATTATGCTGGATGACGATTAATGAAATCAAAATTTTATATTTTAATATATTAAATTAGTTTTTAATTAAATTAATTTTAAATAAATTAAATATCTTATTTTGGAAGAATTTATTATACATACATAAAATTGTAAATTAAAATTGCATGGAATGAAATACAATTATTTAACTACTAATATTTTAGTAAGCAAAATTTCTATTTTCGTGAAAATTATATATATATATATATATATATA
>JAPDSC010105458.1:19027-52205 GCA_026290005.1 Latrodectus geometricus | reverse complement strand
ACACACACACACACACACACACACACACACACACACACACACACACATAATTATTTATTTTCTTAATAATTATTTCCAGAATCTTTTTCTAAATTTGTAAATCCTCAAATAAAAAGTGACCCTCTCTTTTTGTAAAGGAAGAAAGAAATGTTCCTTCTCGCTTCGGAAACTCCTTTTCTTGACAGGAAGGAAGATGCCGGAATCAAAAGGTCAACTTTGAAAACTGAGAACACCCGCAGCGTTTATTGGGCATATAGGAAGGGATCACACACATTAGCTTTTGAAATTGCGAGAAATTTAAATTTCAAACTTTTTTGACAGGGAGGAGCTTTTTGAGTGATGTAACGAAGTGATTGGATTAATCCTCAAATAACCAAGTATTCATCCGCCTTGTGGGCGTTGCTAATTTTTAAGAAAGATTGTGAGATTTATTTATAAAAATCAAAAAAAAAATTATAGATGAAATTAAAAATTTTTCCAGCTATTTATAAATATGATTATTACTTGCGTTTGTTGTTTCTAATTGTTTTATCTTTCTTAAGTTATTAATGATTTAAGCATAACTTCCAATTATTGAGACATTTCAAAAAATAGTTAAATCAATATAGTAAAAAATAAAAGTAAATTTTTATTTTTGAGAGTAATTGAAATTTAGAAAAAGTGAAGATCCACTCTTAATAGAATTTTTGAAAAATATATTTTTAAATTTCTCCTTAGACTTAACATTACAGCACGCTTTCATATGACGCGGAATGAGTCCCCTTAATGTCCTTTTTTATTATTTAGCATTTTGAACTTATTTTTAAAAAATAATCTTTCTTGTTTAAAAAACTATTTATATCATATATTTTTAATGACTGCTCCACTGCATAAAAGTCCCGTCAATATAAATATAAAAACTATTATATATATATATATATATATATATATATATAAAATTCATTAATAAATTTTATTATTATGATTCATAAATTTTATTATTATGAAAATTTATTTGTTTTTAATCCTAATTATAAACATTTAAATAGTTGGATAAATAGAAATATTTAAATAAGGCTCAACTTTTTATCCAGAAATTTCAGTTTTAATGGGTTAAATTATTTTAAAATATATATTTATTTTAACATTTTATTTTGATAAAAGTAGATTAAACAAAGAAATGTAATTGTACTTGATTCTTTCTCATTACATATAATATAATTTGTAGGGTTCCTCATATCTTTCGCAAAAGAATTTGAACTTCTTTAAAATTTCACAACTTTGAGCAAATACATATAGAAAATGGCATAATACTTAACGTGAATATAACAAAAAACTAAATTTTTATTCTGTTTTTAAAATTATATATAGAATATCTAATTAGCTTTGAAGTTTGAAATACTTGCAACATTCCCTAAGAAATTTAACATAAATTATTGAAATGATTAAATTATTTAAATTATTGAAATGAAAAATTAAAAAAATCTAAAAATACAAAGACTTATTTCTACTTTGATAAAAATGATTCCTAAAATATTTTATGTAGTTTAATATTTAACTTTATTTTTTGAAATTAATTTATTGCTCAATAACACTTATAAAATTTAAGAATATAAATTTCGAACTTCGAAAATCAGTTTAATATTAGTTTCTGTAAATCTTTATTCACTTTTGAAATTGTCTTAATTTTAAATATTATTTGTTATAACCATGCATAAAAATTGATTTTCTTAACCAGAATTTACCTACTCAATAAACATCGACAACTAATTTGAGTTATTTATTATTTGTACAGAGAAATTTAAAATTCGATTGTAACATTTGTATCAAAACCATTCATTCTTTATCAGGTAATTAGAAAGTCGATTTGCGGAAGCACATGATTCGCATAAGTTACCTTCATTACTAAAATTTCAGATATTTAACATGAGAAAATGCAAAAATAATGTAGTCACTAAATTTTGCTCTTACAAATTACTCTTTATCTATGCATCTTAAATAGAATGAGACCCAACCATTACCTAAGGTTTGGGTTTCCAATTCAAACTTTACCTCCTAAACTCTAAAGTCATTCTCGAAAACATTCAAATGCTAGCCATTTGCTAAGTAAATGCACTTAATCACGTCTAAGGCAGTCGATAGAAAGTTCCACTTTGACTTCGACCCCTAAAAGTCAAGCTTGGATTTTCATTAGTGACGATGCAGAATATGTACATCATTAAAATTGCCTTGATGTAGATGCCGGAGGGTTTAGTCCTGGAAAAGAGGGAAAAGCTCGAAGTAAGTTGACAGCGCCAACGACGGTAGAGTTTGTCTCTAATAAGTGAGGTTTGAAAGGGGTCGTCCTGGGGGGTTCTCAGTGTCTGCTGGAGTCATTAGGAACCTTGGTGTTATGTCGGGGAAAGATTTCTGCGGTCAGATAGCGCGCATGAATAATTAATTGTATTTGTTCGGTTTGATGGAATGAAGAGTTGAGCTAAGTTAATGGAGTACGCATAAATTATAATTGCAAAATTTTCAATTATCGAGACTTCTAGAGGAAGTTGACGACATTATTAGGAATCAATAAAAACGACAACAAAATTCGTTTATTCAGGATATTTTAAATTAATACAAGATACTGTTGTTCTATCTGATTACTCTTTAAAACTAATGTCATTGATTTAAAAACATGTCAATTCTTACAGAATATTGTAAGATTTTGTAGTTTGATGTATATACTCATCGAAATATATTTTGTTTTAACCACAAATTTAATGCTAATTATAATTTAGGTATATATATATGCTACTAAGAGGAAAAGCTCATTAAACTTTTTTATACTACATATATTTTCTATTGCATATAATAACTGTATCAAAACAATTCTTAAAACTTTATCATTTATTTATTTTTGTATAAAATTAAATTGCATACATAATTTTTTATAAGTTTAAAATTATTTATAAATGATAAATTGTTTTATAATTTTTCACCATTTAATTACATTCATGAAACTATGAAATAAATTGATTACTTTTTTTAATAAAAAACTAATTAAAATTTGATATCAGTACTATATTTCCTTTCTTATAAAATACCTAAATTCCTGTTAAAATATATTAAAATTTTTAATGACATTGTTTATTTAGTTAAATATAATACAAGTATAGAAATATTATGTAGGTAGAGAATATTAATTAGTTTAGTATACTTAGTTTCAACATCAAGGAGGTTGAATATAAACATAAATTAGGTTGTTAAAAAGAATTCATGATGTGCTTAAAATCTAAAATACATTTAATGGGAGATAAAACCTTCTATAAGCTTAAAAAATTTTTAAATGTTCAAAACTAAAAATGTATTAACGTTGAGCATAGCATATTTTTATGACGTTGAATAAAAATAAACCAATAAATTTTTTTTTTTGCTTACAATTTTTACAAGCAAAATTTGAAGTAAACAAAATTTTGATTAAATTTAAAATCAGAATAAATTTTAAGAAATTTTTAAAATACCATTTTATGAAAACAGTTCTATTTTACACTCCTTCTGTCCCAAATTAGTTGCTACATTTGAATACTTTTGTACTGATTATTGATGCTGATGATTTTATGATTTTGTTTGAACATTTTTCAGAGATTTCAGGGTGCTGTGCTATCAATCAACATTTATTTACCAAGCATTCGCTGCTTAAATCAGTACCAAGTTAGTTAAAAAAAAAATCCAAGTTTTGAGCACTCTTAAGAAACGCCCCATTTTGTAAGGACTCTTCCCACAATCGCATGAAACAACGATGGTAGAGTCCTCACAAAATGGGGCGTGCCTTAAGAAAGTGCAAACCCTGTAAATTTGCTTCGAAAAATTTGTCTCAAAATAAGTGCTACATTTGAGGAAAGTAAAAAATGAGATTGAAAATACTAAGTTGTGATAATTTTAATTGAAAATTAAACAATTTTAATTGATATTTAAGGAATTTCTTGCACATAATATAGCTTCGGGTTTACATGCCAGGTTTCTCGGAAGAAGATTTTGACGACGAAGTTTTTCCTTATTGAGATGGGTTATTTTGTACGAATTTCCTCCGCCTGACATCATACTGTGTTCCATACATGTTTGTAAAGTTAAAAATACATTGTCAAGCTTTTCTACTTCAATATTTTGGAAAGTGACTTCAACAGCATCAATTAAGTTGTCAATATTCTTTGTGGGCATCTGATGTTGCAATGACTGTATCGCGTTAAAAAAACCCGAGATCAAGTATATTGAAATCTGGACTATTTGGAGGTTGACATTGTAGTTGCAAATTCCATCCATCCTTTGTATTATAATTTTACTGGTAGCTATTTACTAAACTGCATCAGAAGTTATTTATGACTCCACCTACTTGAAATGTAGTAACTAATTTGGGACGGAGGGAGTATAATACTAAGACATTTCAATACTAGTTATCGTAACATACGATGTATGCTTACATAAAAAGTTCCAATTTTAAAATGTAATAAAATTAATTAAATTTTTTAAAAAAAGCAGTGACACATTTAATACATAATTTATACATATACATACATATTTAATATATAATTTATACACACATAAATAAATAATTTATACATTTAACAATTAATTTAATTTTAGCATCATTCTAAGAATGCATGTTTTTATATTATTAGACAGTTAACAACAGTGATGGGTCACTTGCCTTCATCTTATTAAAAAAAGTATTTAATAAAAATATTGATACTTGTAAATACATAAGTATTTGTGAATTTCAAAATATTTTGAAATACAAATACGAGGAAAAAAAGCTAATTGTTAACATTATTTAAAATCACATTTTGAACAGAATGTTTAATTTTCACTTTCAAGAAAAAATTTTCTTCATACAAAGTTGAATTTCGTAGTAACAATTATTACATAAATATATTTCATATATTTTGATTACCTTTAAATTATAACAGCGTACTGAATTATGTTTTCGTTAGTTTTGACTAAATACATTTTTCTACAATAGTCTGTCTTCATTAAACGATGCTATAATTTAATAGCATTTATACATTTTAAATACTATTGTGTATATCTGTATATCAATTCAAAATTTTATGTAAAAAATCAATGCTATCTTAAATTTTTTTCATTGTTCATTTTTCTTAGCAGTGTTTATACACAATTTTCTGTCCCATTTTGATGATACAGATTAATTTGTGTTAATTCTTTTCATGGTGATCAATTGGCATGATATTAAAATAAGTTGATACATTTTATCATGCATGATGAAAAATGTCTTTGAGCTAACACTCTCCATTAACGTAAATGAAATTTATGAATAATTGTTTTTATAAAGTATTAAATTTGATACTTTGTACAACATATAATGTAAATGAATACTTTAAAATATGTTAATTAAATGAAAAATTCTAAAAGTCTTCATTTATTTATATGTACTAATAGTCATAATTTAACAGCGGATTAGATTAATAATAAAGTTTTGTGAAACATAAGAAGAAAAATGAAGTTTTTTAGAATTTTTATTAATAAACTTTTAATATAAACTCATAATGCATTTTATAATTTTTTTAATTTTTGCAAAAAAGTGTTGTTTTATGAGTTATGAATTTGTTTTTATAAATTTAATTATTAATAAAAGATACCACTGTATGTATAATTGATAGAAATTTAGAAAATTAATATATTAATTCACCATAACTCTATTTAAAATCTGACTTGTCATTGTGCTTGGTATTATTGAAAGCTACAGATTCATTTTAAAATGAAGATTTGGATTTATTATACAGATTTACAATGATTACAGTGCTTTATAGTATAAGATAATTATTATTACTTATCATTATAATTCATATTTACAGTTTATTTACTGGTTATTCATACATAAGCCTATATTGTGCATACATTCAATTTTGCTATTCACAGATCCATAATTAATGCTGTATCAAATAATACTTCTTTAATAAATTAAAATAATAAGCACAATAGAATGAATTTACAATATATTTTATACTTTTAATGTATTTTCAATATTTCAAATCATATGCTTTTATTTTAATCCAGGGCAATTTGTTTAATATGTCGTAGATATATTTAGTTTTTAGTTTTTATAAAAATTAAAATTTGATATTGATTAATTTTAATTACTCTTATAATATCCACATTTACATTTTATCATCAATTAGAATTTTTGATATAATTGAAGTATCATAAGAAAAATTTAACCTTTTATTAATTACTTAAAGCAATATTAAAATTATAACTAATATTACAGTTACTAATAAACAATAAAAATCATTTATACTTTAAGCAAGAAATACATTGATTGCAAAATAATAGCACACAATTGCATATAAAATTAAGCAGGATGGCTATTTATTTTTTCATTTGAAATAATTTAAATTGCTTCTATTTTGATAGATTCTTTTCTCACTAATAGTGCTATTTCAATTTAACTTATTGAAAATTAGAGAATACATAAGGTAGTTGTATTTTTAAAATTTGTTTTTAATAAATTATTTATTTAAAATACAAACAAAAAATTATTTTAATTTTTATTAATCTTAATGACAAAAATTACATATTTATACGTAATTTTTTATTTTACCTAAAGTGCTGTAATTAAATTTAAGAACCTTTTTTATGAAAATGAAGAATAATATTTAAATAAACAAATTTTGTAAATGAACAAATTTAAAACTCATTTAAGATAAGAAGATTCATAATATTCCTTCTTCAATACATTTATTAATGAATTTAAAAAATAATCCTATTTCAGATTTTCTAACTAAAATTTTAGTTTCGAAATCAATTAAGATTAAGTCTGATTTATTATTTTTGCGAGAAAAAACTTAATGTTTTTAAACACATTAATTTTAAATTCTGCATGCGATAACTTCTTAGAAAAAATTAGTTTTCTCATAAATGGCAGTTATATATTAATAAGAACAACTGGAAAATGATATTTTTAAAAGACATTTTAACAAACTTTATAATTATTGAAACTTTTAAATAAGGAATCATATATTGTTAAATTAGATATTAGAAAAGAATTGAAGCAGAATATTATTTTTGAAATCTAATTTAAATAGTCGAGTAAATTAGTTATGAAAATGGAAAGAGAGCAAATATTAATGCATAAAAATAATAATGTGAATTAATGAACTTTTTGAATTATAAAAACTTTTCAAAATAGAACGCACAATTAAAACATAATATGATGTCTGTTTCTAGTAAAATATTATAAAAAACAATAGCTTATTTTATAAAAAAAAGTTTATATAAAACCGTTCATTAAGCAAGAAAATACGAGTCAAAAAATCGCATTTTTAATTATATTTATAAACATGTATTGATATTTTAAGTAATTTATTACAAAGAAAAAAAATTGATTTTTAAATTTTTATTTTAAGATATATAAGATTCTTATACCAGTGTTAAAAAAGTTTATATATTGTATTGAAGTTTCCTAAATAATTATGCTCCTTTTCAATGTGATTAATCCAATTCAGTAATAATTTATTTTAGTTTGCATAGTGTTTCTTTATGTAATAAAATCAAATTAAATCTGAAATTCAGAGTCATTGATCAAAATCTTATTTTATTTAAATGTGAATAATCTAGTAATTTAAAATAATTAATTTTAAAATATAATGACATATTTTGCAGTGTTTAACTATTAAGTGCTTATTTAAAAATTATTCATTTTACAAGAAATGAAAAATATACATAAATTTGAAATATAATAGTTACGTCATTAATAAGTATTAAATATCAAATTGAGAAACAAATTAACTATGAAAATATTATTCTGAAATACGCACTGGTATTTTGCATAATGCTCTGCTGTTTTTTATTAAGATAATAAGAACATTGAATTATAAAAGTTAATATTAGCATGTTTAAATAATTATCTGTTTTTTTAAAGAAACTATTTTCTTTTAAAATGTTTCCATAAATTATTACCTTTAAATATATATGACATCAACATTGCATTTCATGGTTATTTTTAAAAAAATAAAGCTTTCTGTAGTTATTTTTTTAAAAATTTAATAAAAATAATTATGTATGTATCATTAATCAGCTGAAAAGTAATTTTTTAATTTCTGTTACGTTGCGCATAAAATAAGATGCAAAGAAATTTAATATGAAATCTATTTTCAATGGTATAATAATTGAACCAAAATGCAATGTAATTTATTTATATTTAATAATTTCTATCAATATTTTATGCTTCAATAAACACTTGAATTCATAAAAAATAAAGTTAGTGTTAATAATAAGAAAAGTAGAAGTATTTGAAGAGTATTTAGAAATATTTGTTATGTCGTTTTTCTCAGTTTAATATGTGTATCAATCATAGTGAATGCTTTCTCCATCCCTAAGGACTAGTTTTCCGAAAAAGTTTTCACCACGAAATCCCGGTTTCCGGTTTCTCCATTGAATTGAGACATTTCCAGAAGAAGTGCACACAGATTGTCAAAAGTCACTTGATAAATAATCCCCTCGCTACTCGCAACTTCTACAATAGCTTACTCACTTCCTGATCTTACAGAGGAAGTTATGTACTTGTAGATGAAAGAAATCAAGGGGTCTTACATTAAATAAAATGCGTAATAATGCATTTATTTTATGATTTTTTCAATAACTTATCATAAAATAGAATGATAATTCTATTTGAGCAATAAATCACATTTAATTATACATTATAATGCAGAAATTAATCACATTAATTTGCAGATTTTTTTGTTAAATTACAAATTTAATAATATAACTTTTAATAACATTTAAAAACGAAAATCGGCACAACATTTTCATAGAATTGAAAGATTAAAATTATTTTTAAGTATTTAGACATTTAAACTTCACGTACAAAGTTTAATTTTATAATAAGATTTTTTTTTAATATTCTATTGATTCAGAAACAAATCTAAATTTCTCAGTAACAAAAACATATGAATAACATATTTATGTACACTCCATTTTTTTTTTTTTATGGAAAATTTATATTTTCACAACAAAAATAATTGTTAAACAATTTTTTTCAAATCTGATGAAATAATTATTTTTACTACTGTTCACTTAAAGTAGACTGCTGTAAATCAATCTTTAAAACATTCTATTTATTTTAATTTGTTAATATATTTTTAATATGTCAATATCATTTTGTGAGAAGATCTATGTTATTTACATTATATTTTCAAGAAAAACACTTTATTAAACAAATAAAAAATATTTGTTTATAAATATTAACTTTTTTAAAATAAATAAATCTATCTAAGAAATATTTCATTTTAAAATTTTTGTTTTAACTTTAAAGAATACTAGATATGTTTATTTTTTATTCTATTTGCATTTAATATTTTGTTTAACTTTATTTTATTTATTATAATTTGGGAATTTTAGAAGCATAAGTCACACATTTTACATATTTTTAAATCAGTATTTCAATCCACAAAATCTATACGTATATGAAAATAAATGCATTTTTAATTACAGATGTAGTAAGAAGCTTTACAAAGAAAGTGGAAAGCTTCTTAATTAGTTAAAAGAAATTAAAATAAAATAAACATTTTTTATGATATAATCTTATAATATATATATATATATATATATATATATATATATATTGAGCATAAAATTGCTACTACACTTGTCAATTAGTTTTCACTATTGATACATTCCTAACATTTTCTCAGAAATCCGAATCTGGCCCCTAGAGAAAACCGAAATTATCTCTTGAAGCTCTTTCAGCCTCTCACCTCGATCGGTACACAAAGCGCTTCCTGTTAAATATTGAGCCTGAAGCGGATGTATCCGGGAAACGGCCGGAAAAGAGATGGAAAAAGACAGGAGAGCTGGAAAATATTCAGAAATTGAACGGGATAAACCTCAAACAAAGAAAAAATAAGGAGAGAATTTTCGAGATCAGCAAATCAAGCTAAAGAAAAGATATAGGAGATGAAAAGTTTTGCAGAACAATTTTGCTGAACAAGGAATTTTAGGTTTCTGGATAAAGTGGGTTCACCCACGCAATTTGCAGTGCGACGTTCTTGTTATAAATTTACATATTCATTGAGACGGCATGTAAATTACTTGAAAGAATGCAACTGTCTGTTGTAGTTTTGAAAACGAGGTATTCCTGGTGCTTTCTAATTTTTTTCTTCAACGAAGTAAACTCATTTTGAATTTCATTAGTTTGAATAAAGTAGCGGATGAAAGTAAACATATTGCTTTTGTAGAAGCAATATTAAAAGCTTTAAATAAGTTGAATTCATTGTATATTTACATTTCTAAATACATTTTGCATGAAATACATGAATATATTATAGAGTAAATTGCTTTGTATTTAGAAAAGTTAAGAACCAAATAATAAAAGTGATAATACAAAACTATGAAGCTCATATCTAAGAAACAATTTCTTAAAGTGTTTGCAAGTTTGAAATGCACTAAATTTCCTTAACATTTGTGTTTCAATAATTTACAATAATTGCATTTCTTAATGAACCTTTTTACTTGAAATGTAGAAAATAATAAAGAACTGAGTTTTCAGTTTACTAAAACATGTAAAATTATCTACATTACATTTAATTAATGTAAATAATATTTCATTGTGTGATTATTAATGTTGATTTTAATGATTTCTTATTTAGCACTTGCAAGTTTGAAATACAAGGAGCCTTCTTCAGCCAATGTTTCAGTAATTTACTATAATTATGTTTCTTGATTACATATTTCTTAACTTGCATTATAGAAAGCAAAAACGTGTTGAATTTCAGCTCACTGAAATATACAAAACAATGTGAATAATGCTCTACCGAATAGTTATTAATTTTCATTTGGATTCAAATGATTCAATTAATTTTTTTCACATTTGCAATTTTTTATTCACTCTTAACTCTACTGTAAAACAATGTAAATTATTTATAAATAAGTTTAATATTAAAAGTAATAATTAAGATTATTACTTGCCATAAAAATTCTAATGAAATATTTTATTAAATGTATAAATGATTAAAATAGCAGAATGAATACGTATAAAAAGGTCTATTATTAAATATATTATAAAAATTGTAAAAGAAGAAAACATAAAAACTATGTATAATATTGCATTAAAATATGAAACTATTTATTTTGCACATAGAAATCAGACTAAATAGCCAAGTAGTTTAAATATTTTTTGTTAAGCAAATAGTTGTATGAGTTTCATATTTCCTACCACTATTTAACAAAATATCATCACTCTTATGTTTTGGATTAATTTAAGCACTATTAAATACTATCATTCGTATTGTTTTATAATGTTCTGATACAAATATCATGAATCCTAATCATATGAATCCTTAAAATGCTTTTATAGCTGGTAAAAACAAATCTACTCTCATTTCAGATCTTCATCTCTTTATACAAACATTTATTTGAAACCCTAAAATATATTGATTAAAATGGTCTCATTTATATCTCCATTTTTCTGATTGTCAAATGGAAAAAAACAAAGAAGCCACAGACTTATTTATTAACAGATATTTTCTTATGTGTTGAAGTGTCTGTCATGTTGACGAGTTATTTCAGTGCAAAAGAACAATAATTCATATGTTAGACAACTTAGAGGGGCATCAATTTATGATCAAATGAATGTTGTATTATATATCTTTCTTCCAGTTAGCGTCAGCATTTTTAGCTGAAAAATAGAGCAACCTACACGTTGAAAATGTTGTTAAGTTTCTCTAGCTATGTTCGTTTATTATTATATCTTAATATATCGGATATTTATATTTATGAATATGTATGGAACATTATACACTTTAAAGGATATCAATCGTATTTATTACCTTGATAATTTTCGAATATATAAAATGTTTTGTTTCATACATTTGCTTAACATAGCTTCATCAGTAATGATTTCCAATGATATTTGAAAAGGTTAAGAAGTTTTTTAGAAATACAATTAAGTTTATTAAATTATAATTTAAATAAATTAATCATAAATAATGTTTTTATAATAATTTATCAAAGAAAACATAAGAGCTACTTATGTTTTTTTTAAAATAATTTATGGTTAAAAATGTTTTTTTAAACTAATTTATGGAGAAAATAAATATGTTGTATTACAATTATAATTGCTTATATTAAATAAATAAATTTTGTTATTTAATTTATATTATTTTTTGATCCATTCAAAGTATTTTCTTTGTCTTTAATTATAAAATATTTCCAGCATCGTGAGAAAATCATTGAAAGCTTATAAATATCAATTTATTGTGAAACATAACTGTGCAATAATTTAGTAAAAATATGGTTGCGTTTAAAATAAATGTTAATATTCATCACAGTTCCAAAGTAAAATAAATTCTCAAAGATACTTGCAAGAAAATAAATCAATAAATGCAAAGGAAATTCCAAAGAAGATCAATCAAAATATGAAATTCTCTTATTTCAAATTTACAGATTAGTGGGATTTTTGCCCTATGATAGCTATTTAAATCTATTTAACGCACCAATGACCACAAGCTTGACTTTGGAAATATATGCTTATTGAAGACACTAAATATTCGGTAAACCGATTATAAACCTATATATTGGATATTCTGATTAGAGCTTTGTGTACAGACTTAAAATGTTGTTTAAATGCATTAATTCCGTCAGATTATTGAACTTAGAAATACCATGGTTCAGAATTAATTTTCTGTTTATATGGAAGTTAGGCATTAAAATAAACTTAGTTAAACTACTTTAATACAAATAATTTTGAATAAGAAGCCTTCGATTTCCTTATATATTGTATACGTCTATAAGAAAAATTTATTTGCCATTATGTTAACTTTTTCAATTTGAAATATTGAATAAATTTGGTTTACTAATTTATGGATATGATGATATTAAGACGAATTTATTCCAAATATTAACACAACTTATAATATTATAGTTGCTTTAGATTAGAAAATATCATATCAATCAGTACTTAAGAAATGAATAAATACTTAATATTAATGGAATATTTTGAAAATATACTGATAAGAACAAAAGCCAGCGAACATTTTCCGCCTCATTCAAACTCCATAAAGTAATGAACACACGGAGTCCCCAATTCTTCTATTGAAACATAAAATTTCATTGTTATCAAATAAATGGTAAATCTGTTGTATAAAAAGAAGAAATACAGTTAATATTGTTCTAAGTGACATCATTACGCAAATAAGGATATCAAAACATGTATACCATGTCGTTTTGTACTGTTACTCCAAATAAATCAGAATGACGATGATATTCCAAAATGACAATATATTACGTTGGGGAAAAATAAATCCATTATTTTTACGTGAACTTTATGTAACTTCTTTTGGATTCACTTTGTAAAAAGGTTAAAAACAGCTTTCATGTAGATTTTTAGGTCTTGCGTGTTATTACTTATTATGTGTTATACTTTTGACATGCGATTAACTTCTATCATTTTTGATATTTTATAGACATTTTCGACGATGCTGTATCCACATGCGAGGTGCATCTCTAACATAAAAAATACTCGAACGGAATCGACGAAACAAAAATTCATATGTAACTAGTTGTTACAGTCTTATATAGGACGATAAACACCTTTCACAATTTTAGCCACCCGGCTATCTTTTTCGCCGTTACAAGAGAAAAACGAAAATGTATCGAATTTTCTGTTTGTTTTCTTCCAATTTTAAAACCTTGTACTCGTAACTGAATTAATCAAACAAAAATCCGCAAGAGGATATTTTAGTGTCAAATGTCACCTTTCCAACGAGCATAAATCTGAAATTGCTTGATAGATACCTCACGAGATATCGATCACTACAGACGTCTATCAAAAAAATAATGGATTACTTTTTCCCCAAACTAATATTACTTATGTGACACTAACCACTACGAATGAGAATATAATGATATTACAAATAGAACAGATAAATTATGGAAATATGAAGATACATTCGCTTACAAATTCGAAGCTGATCTTAATATTGATTGATCAACTATGTATGATTCTATGTGTAACGTATGTTAAGGATAGCCAAAGCGATGGTTGCAGGACAATCCAATTGGCTTCAAATGTTGTCGAATTAATTGCGTAGATACTGATTATTTTATAGTGGACCACATATACTTGAAATAAAAATCGTAAATTGGCAGTAAAATTTATTAAGGTTATGCTGATGAAATCATGTTATATCAGATCACGCGTGCCAATCTGGTACCAATCAATTCCCTGTTTCACTATATTCCCTATGAGTTTATTAATTAATTCCCTATTATTAATTTCCTATAAGGTATCTCCACCAATATCAGCAGCAATATTGCAATAAATGAAAATTCCGATAGGATACAATTGGACAAACATCAATGTTAAAAACGTACAGGTACATTTTTCTCCTTTTGTACATGGATAACAGTAATATTTCACTAGATAACGTTAAAATGCAAGTTGTGTATTAAAAGTCTTCAGTTTCTTCATTTAAACAAATTAGAGATGCCTTTAGTTCCATCTAATTTACCCCCCATGTGCTTAAAATCTCCAATCATCTTCTTTCTGCATATATTTTAAGTATATACACTCATGTGTAATTTATATGTTTAATCCCCAATGAAAGCTTACATATTTTATATAAATTGGCTTTATTTGAATTGTACATTTGCGATAACTTTAAAATAATGGCTTGCTTAAGCAAAACAAGTATTTCTGCAAAAATTAAAATTATATGTGGATATATCTAAAAATAACATTTTGAAAAACGTCCTTATTTATTACAATTTAACTAGAGCGCCTTATCACAAAAGAGTGAGATTTGTTGCGTAACGAATGGAAGAAAAACTGCTCACTTTTTTGTCTTTACAATTACTTTTCCCAATCCTTATTTACAAGACCATGTGTACTGCCCTTCATGGTTATAACGTCCTTTCTTTCTTTAAAAGTAAAGTACTAATCCTTGTTTCTATTCAGTCTATCACTCGACCCCTTTTATTTTCTAAAATGAGGAAAAAAAAACCCAGCATTGTGCAATATCCCGAAAAACAATGTTCGTGGCTACCTATTACATGAAGCACTTTTCAATTTTTGCGCTCAACCAAGAAGAAAGTTCGGAAAGTACTTTCATGTCATCCAAAGAATGCAGCAGCGATGATAAATTGCCTTCTTTTCCTAATTTCTAGACATTTCCTCCAACTTGTGTGAGTAATTATACGATGTAAAGTAGATGTTAAATTGTGCTTAAAGTCATTTCACTAAAAACTAAAGGGCAAAAACTATGCATAAAAGGATCTTTTATTGTAAAAGCTTTTCAATATAATTCTCCAAAATGTACAAAATTAAATTGAAAGTTGAGAAAAATTATGCTTGTCAAAAACATGAATAGTTAATATGAAAATTTTAATAATTATTTTTCTGTCTCTTTCATGACAAACATAATTTAATATATGGTTGGAATTTATATACTTTAACGTGAAGTTTTGCAATATATATATATATATATATATATATATATATATATATATAAATTATGGAAATCTATACAGAACTGTTATGACATAAAGTATTTGAATGCTATTGTAAATAAAGTTACATAAAATGATAATAATATCATTTAGTTTTCTAAACAATATCAATTATTTTTTTAAACCATAGGAAATAAATGTTAATATATTTTGAAAAATGTACATTTATTATAGAACTTTTTAAAAATAGTTAACAAGAAAGCATGTATGGAATTAGAAATAAACACATTCAATATTTGATTTTTATAATTACCGTATACAATTACCGTATTTAAATTTCAGCAAAGATTTAAACGAAATTTATTTTTGCACTAAATAGAAAAATTGTATATTTATAGTTTAAATTTATAAAATTTCTTGGCTTTATTAACTTTTACATATATTTTAATGGCATTTCTTGGCATTTTTAACTTTTTGGGATTGCATTGGGGATAGAGACTAATTCAGAAAATGAATTAGTCTCTATATTGTCTAGAAAAATCAAGTGATGGTCCATTTTTTATGCATAGCTTTTGAAAAAGTTTTACTGAGCTGTACATCGTAAAAAGTTAAATGAAGTTGAAATGAGGCTAAAAATCGAAACAAAATTCCAATATTTATTTATTAACAAATAAGCTTTACATAGACTTAAAATTTTAATCTGTATAAAATACTTCCTATTTAATTAAAAATTTTCCGGTAATATGATTTATATATACATTCATTCTAAGAATTGTTACGTATGAAATAACTGCTTATTTTGGTAATGCTAAAAAAAACATTTCGTTTATGGAATTCTTAAAAGGAATTCTTTCAAATAATATGTGCAATTATAAAAAGCATATTTCACACAGGTATATAACTGATTAAAAAGTTTCTGCATGTTTGTATCAGCAGTTGTTTGAATAAAATTCGTTTCTAAAGTTTCATCATGTGTGTAAGATCTATCAAGGACATTATCAAAAATACAATAAATTATCAATATAGTTTTTTGAAAGTAGTAGATTAGTTAACTAAAAATCAAACATGCCGTTATGTCATTAAGATGTATGTCATGTCACAGCAAATTTTGTTCTCTACAACTACTTACAATAGAAAAGTACAGCAAGCTTTGTCTGAGAGTTTGTTGTACTTGGCTGTATATCGTCTCATAAAACGTTATTTTGCTTTCTTAAAACACTAAATTTTGACAAACGTCTTCAAATTAACATGATATTTGAATATCAGTAACGCCTCTCTACTAATGTTTCTCACCTATTAACAGTTGAAAAATTTCATATGTAGACATAAGAAGTATAGCTTTGAAAAGCCAAATAACAGATCATTATTAACAGCCAAATAACAGATAATATTCTATAATAATTGCTGTCTGATTTTTGAATATTCTAGCTAACCATAATAGATGGTTTTTGTAAATCTAGTTTGAAGGGACTGTTCTCTCATTGAACAAAACGTATGTACTTTATATATATAAATGAGCTGAGATAATATTCATTTTGGTTTTAATACCTATTAATATATAGCCTTGAATTATTTTTGTTGAGAAAACTGAAGCCTCTATTGAATTTGAGTATTGACAATGCTCTAATCTTGAGGAGATCAATTTCGACTTAAAAAAATTCTTTCTCAAAATCATCAAAAACTTTATTTTTATCCAAAATGATTGATAATTTACCAATTCTTTTCTGATCTTATCTGTATTGTTTTTAGCACCCTTCTTTATAATTCTAAGCTATCCCTTAAAATTCTATTTCTGATATTTATGTTATTCTTGAGTTTTTTCTTCGAGCTCTCTCAATTATACGGTAAAGTGAATTTGAATCCATTCATACAATGTGAATTTCTTGTTAATTTAGAAATACATTTTATAGTACTCTCTTCTCTTAAGACTTTCGTTTTTTAAAAATTAATTATTAACATCATTTAATATTTTTCCATATTTTGCAAAAAGATAATAAAAAGAAGTTTAATAATGAAAAGAAAATACGTTTTTTTTATATATTTTAAATTGTAACGATATAAACATTTTAAATATATTTAAATTAATATTGTAGTAGTTTTAAAATTTGTATAATTTATAGAAATCAAATTTCATATAGTACTTTAGAATTAGAACAACACAAAAAAATGATCTTACACTCAGAATAATAAAAATAATAAAGATGATTTTCTTCATGGCTTAAAATACTTTAAAAATAGGAAATAAGAAATAACGAATTCACAGATGTAGAATTCAGTACCAATAATATTACTCGCTTACTTTGCTTCAGCAAAAGCAAAATTTTAAATAGCTACTTATGTATTTTCATATATTCTTCTTTTTTATTGTGACATTTCCCACGTAAAATCTAATTATAACAATTTTAAGAACACTCATCAAGCAACATTATTATTTCTTAGAAGTTTCATAAAATTTGAGTTTTGCTAGTGTAGTTGATAAATAAAGCAAAAGATTTTACTTTCTCCTAACTTGAGGAACAAAATTATAATTAGGTAAGCTTATAAATATATTAAATATTTATTTTAATTAACTAATTAGCTTAATGTAAAATATGCTTTTAAAGATTAAGAGGAGTGATAGTGCTCATCCAGAAAAACAGTAACATAATATCAAATTCCACTCTTAAAAGCAGAATAGGAAAATTAGGAATCGAACCAGAATTTATAATTGTGTTAGGAAAGCGAGTGAGCAATACCAAAAATGGCACAATCTGGTTTATTCTTTAGAAAACTTATATCAAGTAATCAAAATGACAACGACATATGTCATTGCACATTTGACTCCAGTAAATTAAATTGAAAATTTCTCTCTCTGAAATATTTTTGTGTCGAATTAAATTTTTGCAGTGGCAACACAATGGTTCTCAGCAAGAGATCCTCAACTGAATTTAAAAGCATTTTCTTCACTGGAGATTTCATGTATTGCCAAAGGTAGTGTGCTAATGCCGGGTTAACGATAGTGTTTGGATATATATTTCTTTAATAACTATAAAAACATATCAGAAATGAGGACTTGTATTGCGTGATTATGTAGGATGAGTTTGTAATCCCAGAGAACAGAGCCAGATATTGACAAACGCAAAGAAACGCTTTCGGAACGTCCAGCGTGTCCGAAAGGTATTGAACTCATCAACACGTGGATTAGTTTCAGGAGAATTTGTGAGTGCACCAACAGCCTCGATATATGTTCTTAATTTATGTATTTCTACTTTTCCCTTTACTAAATATCAGACTGAATGCGTCTCTATATTCTATGGTAATTATTGCATATCTAGATACATTATGCATATTATACTTCCTCTTAATTTATGAAAACAATATAGATTCACACTATATGAATAAAAGTGTGAATAAAAATTTCTGATATTTATGGTTAAAAAGCATTTTTTCATTTTCATATTTTATTATAGTTTACTATAAAATATAACAATTTTTTAAACAATATTTTACTAAAACAATTATTATATATTTTCAACTTTCTAACGCTCAAGAAGTAATAAATATTTTTTACTGATATGAACCAATATTTTTTAAAAATTCATAATTCCTATATCAACAAATAACGTTAAGCATCATTATAAAAATATATAACTAAAAACCATTATATGAAATAGTATAATAATATAGAATAGAAAATAGCATAATATAGAAATATCAAAGCTGCATTAAATTTTAGGAGTCATGATTAAAATTTCATCTTAATCAAATGTTATTAAAATAGAAAAATTTTAAATAATACAATTGAAAATGTATTTGAAACATATTTAATACGTATTTATTAAATAAATTATAAATTTATTGAAAAATTTTCCTGGAATACATTTGAGGAATTATAAAATAATAAAGATAATACAATTATATGATCAGTTTTTATATGTTTAAGAAAATTTTTTACATGATACACAAAATAGCGTTTACAGTAAAAAATATGGAAAAAAGGGAATAGGATACGATAAGCGATAATTAAGGATTTTTTGCTGATGGTTACATTTTTTGGTAAAGCAGTAATTACAATAATTGAAAGTTTCAACTTTACTCATTTTATTTCCACGATTTATTTCTCTATATTCAAAACAAAAAATCTAAAATGCTGAGAGAAGATATTATGGCTCCACATGCTTTTACTTTTTTTCAATGTAAAAATTCAGGTGGTAATGTTAATATGCGTTTATTTTTTTCAGCTTTGTTACAATGTTTTTTATTACAATATTTTTTTACCTATTTTTTATACACGAAAGTTACAGTTCAATCTTGACTACTTACACTGCTTACACAGTGCATACTTTGATTCCCATTTTAAGCCCATATAAAAGTCATTTTGCTTTTAAATTCGAATATAATTTAAATAAAGATTTTATAAAAAAATTCTATTATTAATATATTTGAAATGTTAAGAAATAGTATTAGTTTAACAAATATTTACATAAGCTAACTTTAAAAGGATTTAAGTAATTCAAAAATAAAAGAATCTAAACTCATTATGAAAATGATGATGTTTAATTTAATTAGTTGAGATGACATTAAATAGCAGGATATGAAATATTTATACATAATATGATTACGAAAATTTAAAATATTGTATATGAAATATTAAGTGTTAATTGTTTTCAGTGAATTTTTGTTTTTAATATTTGGAAAAGTAAGAAAAACTAATTACTTAAAAGTTTATTATTTTGGGAAAATTTTAAATGTTATGAAATATCCTTATATTACTTTTTATTATCAGATTGTTAAAAATAATAATACATGGATAAACCGAAAATAGATTTTAAGAAAGAAACAAATTACCATTTTACCCCTTGAATTTGCTTTTAATTTGGATTCAATCATTCAATTGACAATGTCATTATAAGAGATCAATAAATATATCTTTGATATTTTTGACCATAGTAACTCAGTGAAAGATAAATAAATTAAATAACAAAATTACAATGTTAAGTTTCATTTTATTTAATAATTTACATTGAAATCATTAACTCATTCATATTTAAGATATAAAAATTAGCACCACTTATAAATGTTCAATTTATGTTTGTTAATAAACTCCAACCAACTGCAACATTTTTAGTTTTCTAACACTGTATTGACATTATATATTTATTTTACTTTTACAATAAAAAAGTTTTAGTATATGAAGCTTAATTTTTATTTTTATTACATTATAGTTTATTTCTGATTTTAATCGGTAAATTTCTGATTTTTTTCGGTAAATTTCTGAATTTTTAAGTAAGACCCTCTCCCCTATGTTTTTGATATTTTTTTCCATAATTGAAACAAATGATTGAAACATTGATTCATTTTATTTTCGTTTCAATGTCATCAATAAAAAGAATTTGACTTCTAATAATTAAATCAATCATTTTATACTTTAAACTAAATTTATTGAAATATTCAAAATTAACAAATGTAAATTATTTATTTAGTCAATTTGTATAAAGTCATAAGTTTTAATTATTACTCATAATGTTTAAATCATAACTTGTAAAAAATATTTTAATACATGTTTTTTATGTCTTCCATCCTCAAAAGAATTATGTAATTTTGCTCAAATAAACAAATTATTTTTTTAAATGTTAATTAGAGTTTTTATGGCAATAAAGTTGAAAATTTATGTTTTTGCAATTATCTTTTAATTGCTTTTAGTAATTATAATAAATTTCTTTCATGTTTCTCACTTAATCAATATTGTAAAATATTTTGCTAAAATATTTCAAATTGTTTGATGAAAGATAAATATTTTTGCTCCTATAAATCATTCGTAAAAAATTAAAAACAGATTTTCATCATCGTATTAATAAATACTAAAAATATGCGATAAAATATAAGACCCAAATTGTAAATTTATATTATTATTTTACCGGAAATCAGTTCGTAAATAAAATAATAGAATATTTAATACAGCAAAACTGATTAAATTTTTCATCCATGAAAATCCTTGTTTTGCACTAGTTCTATAAAATCTCTATAGAAACGTTTTTTATGGAAATTATAGAAATATTTTTTTATATTTAAAATTATCATCGTATTGTTTAATCTAAATTAAAATTATAACAAAAATAGTTCAATTTTTTACCGTTCTAAAGCATTGCATCTTCCAAATATGATTATAATTAGATTGAGATATATGCCAATTTTTATTTTATTCAGTTTAAGATTTGCTGCTAGAAATGTCACGTACAGTATTGAAAACTAAGCTCAAATGTTTCACTAATATGTTAATTTATTAAGTATTACAAGTGAACCTCATGCTATGTGTTAGAAAATAAATCATTTGGGAAGAATTGAAGACTGATTAATTGATGTATAAAATAAAAGTATATCACATTAATATTAAAAATATTGGAACAATATTAAAAATATTTAAAAACAAAAATCTAATTTTTATCAGTGAATGAATTCGGCTTGAGTAATCATAATCAATTAAAATTGAAATTTAAAATAACTATTGAGCAATGAAAATAATATATGAAATTAAAAGTTAAATACAACACAATGGTTAAAAATGAATAAATGACAAAATATAATTGAAAAATAAAATACTTAACTTAAAATCCTTTTATTTGGTAACTGTAAGTTTTCTGTAAGTAATTGTTTTCAAATCCTAAAAATAATTATTATCAAATTAAATAATAATAATTTTTAAAAATATACATAATTATTAAAAATATAAGAAAAGATTAAACGAACCCTTAAAATATGAGAATCTTAAGTAATTATGAAATATATCAGAAGACTCTCTTAAGTGTAATTTCACAATTAGTATTAAAAGATTTTGAATTAGAATTGTGTGTGGTTATGTTTGAATATTCTCTCTGGAAAGAGTTAATTTTGCATATTGATGTAGAAATATTCTATAAAACATACATGTTTTTATGTGTCATGCTCTAAATATTTAAGGAAATTTTATCAGAGAATTCCGACAAACTTACATATATATACTTTTTATAAAACAATTCATAGATTTATTTTTATGAAATGATTTTCTGTAAAATATTTTTAAGAAATGATTCAAGTAGCGTTAATTAATAGTCATTTAGTTAATTAGTTAACAAGTAATTTGTTTTCACTTTGGACATATTCGGTAATATAAAATTCAGTTGTAGGCCTGCGAGACTCATTAACTAAGTAACTTATTGAAAAATACAAATAGAAAGCATTTACATGTAATGGTTATATATAATTTTTTCCAAGTAATTGAGCATGAGTTGCAATGTCAATAATTACATTAAAAACATTTTATATCTTAATGTAAAATCATTTTGTTCGTAGAGTTAATGTGAAGAAATTTTAGTGCAAACAGTTTGCAAAACACTCTAAAGACACAAATAATGCTTAGTAATTGTCTTTATAAATCAATTTTTGTATCTGATTGACTTCATTTCAATGCTATTCTAGTACATGATTTTCCTTTGATAAAATTATTTCACGAAAATTTTGTACGAAAAATTATTTAAGAACATAACGAATGATATTTTCCCATGTGGTGAACATTAAATGTACATCGGAAACTGATTTCAAAAACTTTATCCTATTCTTAATATAAAGTAATGACATAACAGAACTTATATATTTTAATTAAGTTTGATGTAAGTACCTATGCACTTCAACTAAGTAAACGATATTCCAATTTTATGAGACTTTAACTACATTCCTCACTTTTCAGAAAATACTTACATTTAAATTCCAGCTTTGAAATACTTCAATAATGATATTTAAACATCCACAGGCATTCATTCTAGAAAATATCACATTTTAGAAGTCTAGAGTATTCAAAAGCAATCGTCGTATTAAGGAATTAGATTTATTGAGTTTCTTAAAAGAAAATTATTTATTAGATCCTCTTAATAAATTAATTGAGATTTATTGTATTAATTCTATTGAATTAATAATAAATATACATGTTTATAAAATACACTTAAAAATATTTTAAAAAATTGAAATAGTTTTAAAGGATTTTAAATTAATTTGTATTTTTCTGTAGTCAGATTAAAATTATACACTAAAGTAAACATAGTTAAATTTTTAAATTGAGCAATATTTTTGCTTCGATTCTGAAAATAGAGAAAGTTCTATTTTCTAAAACTTTTTTTGAAATTCTCATTTTCGAAGTATATAATTTGAAAAATTTTATGCAATTAAAATTCATTTATTTCAATGATCCACAATAGCAAAAGAAATTCAAATTACTATGCAATAAACTTGATTAAGTACATTATTCACAGATCATCTTTGTTTGATTCTTTTGTTTGTGAAATAAGCTTTGAAATAATAATAAATTGCATAATACATCATTTATCTTTTATAACATTTAAAATGATATTTATGATTATAATCTTTGTTAGGAAAACTACAGGTAATTATTGTTTTTTCAAAGAAGAAGATTTATAAATTATTAAGCTAAATTAGACTGTTTTTATCAAATTTAAGGTTTCTTTCTGAGTTACCTAGTAAGCATTGCATATTTAAATACCATGTTATACTGTTTTTAATACAAGGGAAGAAATTTTCAATGCGGTAGAAATTTTTTGAACTATCTTTCTTAAAAATATTCATATACATGTTTTTAATACATATATTATAGTTGAAATCATTATATGTCGCCATCCTAAAAAACATTTGAAAAGCCTTTAAGCATTCCTTAAACTATTTTATCACAGTGGCTTTTCTAGTTAAGGCATTCGTTTTAGTTATCGAATAGTAGTGAGTTTGAACACCAACCCAACTGAAAATTCACAAAGATTTATCATGTTTGCTAATAGCAGATAGGGGTCACTTAAATATGCAGTGGTCGCGTAATCGTCCCTGCAAAATGATACCTCTGGAGTTGTCAGGACAACTCTAGGGGTCTTCTGGTCTGTTCCTGTTTATATATTATTAAGACCCTAGTTGAGGTTTCAACTTTGGCAGTTCCTTGTTCAAGTAAAGCTGGATTTTGCTCTTTGGTGTGGGACAATGTTCTTCTTTGAAGGGACTGTTAATTGGACTGAAGGGGTGTAAATTTTCCTGCACCATGAGTATACAACAACAACATCAATCAGTTTTGTCACGAGTATATAAAATTTTTCAATTGTACAGGCATTTTATGGAACACACGTAACTGAGATTAATTTTAGCAAGATTAATGAAATAATTTCTTACAGACGAGGAATAATACCATCGGTAATTTGCCTGTGTTTAGCATAATCATTTAAAATGCTATACATACAATTGAAGTAGTTAAATATCGATAGTCTCGTATGTGGCCTTGAGCATATACCAAATGTTTTTGATGACTATGTAACTCTTCCAATTATGCTGACATTAAACATCGGATGGTTTTTTTTTTCCTTATTTCCAAGACTTTCTTTCAAATTGGCTTATGTTAATTTATTTAAAAATATTCACAATAATTCATAAATTCTGTACTGAAACATTAAAAAACTATATTTTCTATTTCATCAAATTTACAGTTTCAAATTTTACATCAAATTTTACATAAAATAATTTTATGAAAGAAGGGGCAAAGCACTCCCAGTACTAATTCACGTGTTAGTATGAAACATAGTAAAATAAATGAATGAAATTATGAATGAAAAACACGATAAGCAAAATATTTACAACGAAGGATAAGGTAATCTAAATCAAGATGGAGAATGTTAACAAAACATGGTTCATCTACGCGGGAGCCCGAGAGAGGCACCACGATAGGAGACATGAGTTCGTTTGCTTACAAAAGTTAATTTGTTTACATTTTTAAAGGTCCGTTAAGAACATTGTCAAGAAATATAAAATTAGGGAAAAAATTATATACAGAAGATAATGCATCATTAAGGACTTTCTAGTTGATTACAAAAGGGAAGTTATGAATGTAAACAAATAATTAATTTATGAGTTCTTGGGTCATCCACGGGTGATCCCAGTAGATGGCGCCACGGTAGTTGTCATAATTTTTGTTTGTGAATTCATTTGTTTATATATTTTTTTAAAAGCCGGTTGATGGAGAGAGCCGTAGGACCGAGGCCGTAGGTCTGTTAATCTGGGCATTGCCAAATTTTTTCTAATTAGGTAGCTCCTGACATGATGATTTGAAAAGCATTTTAATAAATTCATCTTTATTTTGTAACTAATATTATTTGATATAAATCATCCTTAAATATATTTCATATTATCAAAGGATAAATTCATGGACAAAATTTTGCATTAGTTAGACTCTCGTAAATAATAATTTGAAGTATAAAGAGAGCAAGAGAAAGAATACAGTAAATTTTAGATAAGAAGAAAATGACGACTTATACTGAAAATTCAGTGTTAGAAACTACATTTTGTTTATTTTTGTGAGTAAAAAAGTTATATGATATTATTAGATGGTGATGACATTTACCATTCAAATTGAAGGATCTTTGAAGGATTCTTTCAAGTACTTATGAATAAATATTGAGATACTTGAAGAAAAATAAGATAACTGTCAAACACCTTAGAGATTGTTATACATATGATATGTGTTATTGTTTAGAAAAAGTAAGATTTTAAGAATGCTTAAAGAAGATGGATGCTTAAAGGCTTTAAAAAATGTATTAATTTCGATTTATTAAATTTGCTTAAAAGTAATATATTTTTATTTCTACTAGAATCATCAAATAATGTGGATTGTGAACAATATGCTTAAAAATGGAATATTAATATTTATTTTTACATTCATTTCAGACAAATGGTCCTTAAGCAGTTTGCTAATCTGCATAAGGACTACCACATTTTCTCTCTCTCTCCTATTCAATATTTTAACTTTAATTTTCTTTCAGTCCTTACATTTATGTCCTAAATAGCATAAATATAGTGTAAAATCAATATTATTATACAATTTAAATATCTTTTATGAAAATTTTCTTTTTGAGTTAAAATCATGACATAGTCATTTTTATATAAATATTTTTTACTACTATTGCTTGGTTCTACAACCCATGAATGATTTTGACCTCTTCTGTGAAACAGTTCCACTTTTTCTGATCCTTGACTTTTGTTTTAAAATTTCACCTTTTCAATATTTAATATATTTTATATTCATATAGCTTTTTTACTATATTATTGGTATTATTATTTCTTTAAATTTTTTCAATTAAATAAGTTTAACTCTTATCCTTTTAGGATGATAACATGGTAAAAATTGTTCACTTATTCATTTTAAAATTTTTTTTGGAATGATGTTCTAGATGTCCGGAATTTGTAGCAATTTAATAATGGATAAGTCTTTATATTTTTCCATGTGATAAAATGTTTTCATTTTTCACTTAAATCTGCAAATTTCATTATAGGTAAGACTTAATTTACCGTATTTTATGACAAAATTAGTTTTGAAAATTAATATTCTAATGGATCTGTTGTGCTCAAATTTTTATCACTTACAATTTATTACTTCTTCTTGACACCAGAAAAGAAAAAGTATAAAATCTGCTTTAGAAAAAATTTACTTTATAATTTTATAAATTCTTATAAAATTATAAAGAAGATTTTTCTTTAAAGTTAATCATGATGTAACTATATATTACTTAAATTTTTAAATAAAATTTAATTTTAAAAATGTTGAAAATTTAACTTTTATTAAAACTAATATTCCCTCTTTTCATTTCTTTTCCATAAGGGATCATATTCTAGACAATAAAAGATTTTTAAGCTATAAAAATATTTAAGAAATCTATTAATAGTCTTTACATATTTTTAAATGCAAAAACGTGCGAATCATTTTTGTATTTGTTTTATCATATCGATATTACTTACTACATTTTGCCAGTTTTATAAAATTATTCTTAAAATTGAAAGTAATTAAATTCTAAAAATGATAAATTTCGCTGCTAAATAAGATACATAGACAATACTTTAAATTAATAATAGTTTTGCTATTAGCTTCAGAATGAAAATCATGTTAAACATGTCTCCCATATCACATTTAAAAATAATCAAGCTCTAACTTAACAAAATTAAAATATAATGAGTACTTTAATCAATAAATTTAATACGTGTTTACATCTATTTATTTAAAAATTGTTATTAGTTTAATGACTTGTCTACATTCTTACATGCTAGTAATAATATTGACTTTAAATTGTTATTGTTTTTTTGTCTACATTCTTACATGCTAGTAATAATATTGACTTTAAATTGTTATTGTTAATACATTATTTTTGTGCACAATTCGTTTTATCTTAAGCAATTCTCACTTTTTTAAATTAGTACGTTTTCTCAAGTGTTTATAAAAATTTACATAATTTTACGTTTAGAATCTTAAGAAAAATAAATTTGTAAAATATGAACTATTTAAGTATGCTTCCAAGCAATTTTGCCTAACTTTCAACATGATTACTGAATTGTGTTCTGTAGCAAATGTGATACTAATTGCAATCAGATATATGAAGCTTTTAGAGATCAACCCACACGCAACGTCAATGCCTCTTAACTCTAAGACCACTAATACGAGAAAAGGAACTTTTGGAAGTAAGTTTAAAACGACTAATAACCTGCCACTGGCAAAGGCTTACGTATTGTGTGTGGCGGCTTTATCACCGTAAAGCTACTGTGGACGGTTCCGCTCTAACGACCTGCAATTTAAGATCGTAATTCCGATTTACTCTAAGAATGTTCTGACGTTGACAAACGACTAGTGTTAGAGAGAATTGTCCGAACTCCAGCAGTTATTATGCCAATTATTCTCGCCGAAGAATCGCGCCAAGTATTCTGAGTTCAAGATAATTGGAAATTTAGAAAAGATAGAGACGGTGCATTATGGCGACGACTCCAAATGTTCCCGATAAAAATAAAGAGAAATATTCTGGAAAGAGTCGTAGAAAGTCGACAATTGATTTTTCTAAATGATTTCAAGAAGACTTTCTTATCATCAAAATTCTATTCACATGTACGAAAAAATATTAAGCGTTTGAAATCCTTTATTAATGTTTTAAATGAAATTCTAATGATCTGTTATTTATGAAGCATTTAATTGAATATCCATTTCAGGACTACTTTATCAAGTATCAAAAAATTTACTAATTTTCGTAATACTAAATTTTGACCGGTAGGAGAATAAAAATAGATTTATACATTCATTATGCACTTATTCTTATTAAAGTATAAGAATTTTGTAACTACAAAAATAGATGCTTATATTATTCGGTTATTTCCGAATCTTTTGTTTAGATGTAACTGCATATTTAAAATTAACTTTTATTTAAACGATACAATTTTGTATCTAAATTGCAAGATAAAAACTATTTATATACATGAATTTTATTTATTTGGAGCATATATACTAAAAGAATAATTTCCCAGTTAGTGTTCAATAAAATGATTATTTTTTGAATTTTATATTTTTAAGTATATATTTTGCCATAAAAATTCTTTTATGATGTTATTTATAAAATTTTATTCACTAACTACTTAAAATAATTTTTGACGCAGATCAGAAGAAATATTTTGTCCTGAAACAATGAAAATGAAATCTAATTTTATACTTTTTTTCTTTAAGACTTCACAAGAAAAATTAAAACATTTAAAATTAAAGTCAATTAGCAAAAGCTTAATATTTTGGGGAATTTTTCTCCGAACCCTTCCAAAAGATGTTCCTCGGTAATTTTTATATATTTTTTGGATTTAACTTCTTAAAAAGAGACATTGCTGAGACTTCTGTGATAAACTATTCTGTACAAATTTAATCTTAGAAAAACAGAATGGCTCATTAACTTTAAACTCCATTTCTAAACTCGCACAAAAGAAGAAGGTAAAAAAAATTCCAAGCACTAGGTACTGTAATTACAAAATCTAATTGGTTTTAAGTAACTGGCTTATTATAATACAGGAAATGTGAAGATAAGATTTACTTGTGCAGTCCTCTGTGAGAAAAGTTAATCAAAAAAATTACTCATGCATACAAATGATGGTGGCTGCCATTTAACGAGATGGATTAAAAAATGAAAATGCACAAGAAAAAGACTTGAAGATTAAAAACCTATGATCATTTCAAATCTTGAATTCATGAAATTATTTATCATTGGTCTAAAATCAGGGAAATGTATTAATTTTTAAAAAAATTATATTTTGAGGTGTATTGTTATTGTTATAAAATATACAATTTGAAATATTTTCTTATGCAACATGAAATTCTTTAAAAAAGTACATTAAAAATTTGTGATAAAAAATGTAAAAATCTTGTAAAAAGTACTTGATTTATCGTACTTTTGTAAAGACTAATTTTAATATTATTTTATTTTTAATTACATGTAATTAAAGAAAAGGAATTAATTTTTATTGAATCTTTGCGCATTCTGAGTAAATCCTCCTTTTTAAATCAAGTTAATGCATGAAAAAATTGATATAATTCCTTTTATTATATATTGTGTCGAATGCTTTCATTACTAAGCAAAAATATCATGCAAGATATACCTATTTTTTAATCATCATGACAAACTATAATTAGTTTGATAATTATTAAATGCAAATATTAATTCGTATGACAAACCTTTTTTGAAAGATGTAAATCGTACATAAAAAAATCAATGAAATATTAAGGTTGTTATATATTACCGTAAAGACAAATATGTATATATTAATAGAATGTAATAGGTTGTACAGCAGACTCGGTAGTAGGGGATATTACTTAGATAAATTAAAATATCGTTGGTTAAAATGTCTCTTTGTTTTTGCAGTGTTGATGCAAAGAAGAAATATTCTTAGTTGAGGATATATACTTCTATATTATACAACTTCTTAGATATATAAGTATTACTATTGTACACAACAGGGAGCTGAGAATAAATAAGAAGTAGTAACAAAAGTTACTGCAAGTATATATAATTACATGCGTTATTTAAATATTACACTTTTATTTTGCATGGGTAAATTATATTCTTTACGTTAAATAAATATTTAAAAGTGTTGTTATGTTAATAATAAAACTTTAAATTGTATTAAGAGTTGAATTAATGATTATTAACTAATTTTATTAAATCGATACAGAAGACTAAAAAATACAAGCGATAATAAATATGTATTTAAAACTTTTTCAAAATTAAATATAATCTTAAACATTTATTTATAATTCAAAAAGAGAAAATTCAATTAGAATAATGTTTCAAAGTTAGAATGTTGTACAATCATTAAGAGTTAAATGTCCACAATCATTGCATGAATAATGATTGAAAAGGTAATTAGATCATGGAAAATGTTAATGTAATCTTGTATAAATATTACTAAATGAGAATTAGAGATTTTTATTTAATTTATATTTTACTTTGAATTCTGCACAGTTACATTTTATACATAATTTTATAGTGGACTTGTTAAATCTTTTTCTCAGACTTTTTCATTTCTAATCATAATAGCACACATCAATGTATGCAATGGAAGCAATTGTGTAATTCTTTGATTTACATTTTATGTATATATAATTCTTTCTAACAAAGGAGTTGTTATATTCTCAGGTATACCGTGGTGTAATACTAGTATCATAATGTTTGTAGTAGAAAGATACCTTTTACTTCGAAATGGTATTAACATTAAGAACTTTGATTTCAATCACTATTGAACAATGTAAAATATATGTATATTTATGTTTTCTGTATGTATGTCTGCTTTCCCAAATACTAGATTTCCTGATTTTTTCAATTAAAAGATGAATGTGTCACAGACTGTATCTAAAAAATCTTCCTTGAAGCCAATTTACGTGGTAGCATTGATTTACAATAGTTTTATGTCGATATTCTGTTCGATATACTGAATAAAATGTATAAGCTGATTGTAAGTACTACGTAGTTTTTACTGTCCTGTGTATAATTTCAAAATTCTCGTGACACTCAAAGTCACCACGTTTTTGGCAAAATCATCAATGTTGTGTAAATAGAAATAAATTAGTAAAACTTTTCAGAAAAACGAAGATGTATTTAAAGCTTTATGTATTTCTGAAGATTCCATTATATCATTTAATGCTTATTATTCATAGAAAGTAGATCCCAGAAAGTAAGTGTGCGCAATTTTACCTGGGGCTGTGATGAAAAGTATTATTTTTTTATTAAAGTATTATTTTTTTATTATTGATTACATCAATCCACAACACGGTAGGAATTCCTCTAAGCTCAATCATAAACTTCAGCGGCTCTAAAATGTAATATATTCATAGTTACTTTTACCCATATAGTTACATAACAGATGTCTGCCTTCTTGAGAATTGCTTGCATCTTACTCAGTTCTGCAAAGTGCCGCGTGTTTTATAGAGACCTTGTATAGATTATCTTTAGGAACTAAGTTAATGAGTACTATGATAATTGCACTGAATTGACTCCCTTCTCTCGACTTAAGAGTCACATGTAAAGTAAGCTCCACTATTTGTTTATGTGCCTGATAGAGAGCCATTATATTTAATGGCTTATTTATTTTTGGCAGTGTCATTAAACAGTTTTCAAAATATAATATGAATTTGCTGTATAAACTTAAAGTGGAATATTTTATAAAATTAAATTACGAATATGCACAAATATTTAGTGGGAAATATTTCTAATTATTGTTTATCACATGATATGCATGTTGAAATATGTCTAATGGGCCGCGGTGGCCTGGTTGGTTAGGACGTCGTTCTTGCTACCAAAAGGTAGTGGATTCGAATCCCGGCTTAGCCGACGTTCCGTCGTGTTCACTAATGGTGACTGGGGCATGTAAATCTGTCGGGTCACAATGTCCTCCATCTTCCCATTACAAATTAATACCTCTGGGGGTGGTTGGAACCAGGCATTGGGTCTTCACTTGTGTCAATTTCTAAATTGGAAGATTCAGATGGTGCTGCCATCTCTGAGCCAAAAGTCGTACTTCCACCTTCATATGAGGGTGCTCTATTGAAAAACGGAAGATGCTCTCTCTGACTTCATTCGCCTAGTCTCTGACGGGCGGGCTTGGCGTTGCCAAGTGTCATGAAAAACAAACAATATGTCTAACAATGAATTTACTATCAAATAAAAAACATAGATTTTTAGGCATGAACAGGATAGATGGACATTTTACAATTAAAGGAAGAACAAGACAATTGAGACAATGATACTATGCATTTGCTTTTACCGGAATGATATTAGCCGAAATCTGTGGGCTGAAATAAAACTTGTAAATTTGAAATAAATAAAATAAATTTCAAAATATTTTAAAATATTTAACTCTCATATGAAGAAATTATAAAGTTCAGAAATATCATTCTATAAGAAACTTTTGATTTTTCAATAGAAAATTTAGCAAAAGTGTAATATAATATGAAAATGTATTTCAATTAATTATTGTTTTGTTTACCTAAAATTATTTAAAATTTATGATGCTAGACGATATTTCAGACACGAGGGGTTAATTATTGCTTAGCAAAAATCTAAAAAATAATAATTATTCTAAGTTGTGAAATATAATAAATTTAATTGTTACATAAAATATTTGCAGATATAAATTACATATTTACAATTAACTCAATTAAAGGCAATCATTAATGCCCTCCAAATAGTTCATAAATATTTAGTATTCGCTCTAAAGGATCTTAAATAAACATATAAACTACAAAAGTAAATGACTATCTAGTTAAAAAATTTTAATGCTCATTGAGATTTAAATGTCAACTGACAGATTTAGACACATTTCTGTGTATTAATCTCTTTATTTGCGTTGTTTTTCCTAGTATATATATATATATATATATATATATATATATATATATATATATATATATATATATATATAT